>JBAMDO010000224.1:0-86063 GCA_037074765.1 Mansonella perstans | reverse complement strand
TTTTAGATAATAAGAAAAACACCTCTGATTCACTGTTTGCATTGCTACTGAATAATAGAAAGAGGCTCTCATCAAGAGACACAACAGAGCTTGCCTAAATTTAACTGAAAACTTTTTGAAACTTGAAAGAGAAGGGAGTTCAAACTGATAAAATTTAAAGCCTCGCAGAAGCTCGAGCATACGTCAAGATTTTTCGGCAATAAATCATTGATTTTTGAATCAAGAATTTTGTCGAATTTCGGATGAAACCGATATACTGATCCATCTACTCCTACTGTTACAAACTTCTTCTGCATACGAGTCAAAATGCATGATACACCAGCTGCAGTGAGATATGCAGCCCTAAAAACGGTTTGCTTCTACTCTTTAGTAATTAGTAAGTAGTAACTTTTACTCCTTAGTAATTAATAATTAATAGTAGGAATTAATAAGCTGACAAAGAAAAACTGTTTTGAAAGTGACAAGTTGATTTAACTGATTAACATTTACAAATTATTAGTGACATTTATCAATTATTAACTATTAACATTTATCAAATTATTAGTGACATTCATCCTAATTTTTATTCTACTGATTTTATTCGTTAAAGATTTACAATGCATTTAAAGCTGAAATCTTTAGATAAAAAATGAAGTTGAGATTATTAATTAAGTTAGTATGAAGAATGTCACAAAAAACAATTGAGATTATTTTCTGTAAGAAAAAGAAGTAAGACAGCAAGATGAATGAAGAAAATTATTTGGAGATTATAAATTAACAACTGCAAAGCAAAAAATGAGGAAACAGATTGATAGAATAAAAAAGTGCCGTGTGCTAATCACTTCGCAAACGTATGCCACATGAAAGCAATCGCTATCACTGATCTTGTTTATTCCGATCTGTTGCAGAATTTGAAGTGTCCTTCGTAAATCCCCAAGGCCTTTTTGCCTGAATAAGCCTTGCTGTAGGTTTTTAAAAAACGAGAGATTGATAAAAAACTTACGAATAACAGTGAAAATTAAGCTTTTGTTAATTTGATTCATGTTATATAAATCATTCAAAGACAAAAAAATGAGCGAAGTTTTAATTTTGCTGAAACTTTCGTAAACTTTGATTCAAATGAATGAAAACCATTTGATAATTAAGAAATGATATCAAAAGGAAAGTAAGGAAAAATCGAACTCCTCAATGGAAACAAATTTAGTTGGAAAACAGTCTGGCTTTGAAATGGCTTCATAATCACCATCGAAAAGCATGTTTTTTTTGCCAATTTTAAAAGAACGCAGCGCACAATCTCTCCCATGTACATCCCAGATATCATCTTCTCAAAGCTTCAAATATGTTCTATGAATTTTAAATGATACATTTCAATGAATTAGAGAAAAATAAGTTTCTAATCTCATAAAATTGAATATGTAGAGAAAAATAAACTCACAGATGTTTACCAGGATTGATGATCTCTGATCGACATCCCTATCAAATTCTGTGAGAAGAAAATCTATGCAGCCATTATCTCCAAAGGCACCCCACTCCATATTTATGATCATCTAAGATGCATTTTGATATGGTAATCAAAAAAACCCTCTGAAGGTGCAAACTTCGGAATTGTTTCCTTTTGAAATGCAAAGAATTAATGAAATTAATTGCAACAAACTTCTTTGGATATTTGTCCTTTTCAAATCCATATTTTTTAAATTTTGGACAGTTGGAAAGCTTTCATGTAGCAAGCATTTGTGCCAGTTCCGAGAATAACGCCAATTTGACAAGTGTTGTCTTTAAAGGCACATGCCATCAGTGTGCCAACTGTATCATTAAGTAGCGCCACTACATCGATACTGATATCTGAATTTTTAAAAATTTGTTAACAATATACTAAGTTCTTGAAACAAAATATCCTGTTTAATGGTAAGAATCGTATCATTTTGAATAAGTTATCAGTTGAAGTAGGAAATTTGGTGGAATAAAGAAAATGAGTGAATAAATGGTATGATTTCTCTTCAAAAGTAAAGATTTTGTTTCAATACAAGCAAAAATGTCAAGTAGAAAAGCTGAACATTGTTATACCTTGCGTCGATTGCAAGCTTCTCGGAGGAACTGGACGACGTCTTTACCCTCCACTCCTTTCGCATTGAAACCTTTCGTCCAGCTAATAAGTTGCCAGTAGTAAGATCTTCCTGCTTACCGGGAATGAGAATGTGAAACCGAGTGTAACTCTTTGAGATCTTTCAAGTCATGTTCTTCCAGGAAATCAGCTAAGCACTGGGCAATGTGATCGAACAACTGTAATCATAGATGACCAAAGTAATATCGATATGACAATAGAATATTTATCTTTGTCTACATTTTAGATTAAACTTTCTTTGCAAACACATCATGCTCGTTTGGTCTTGCTGATTAACTTGAATTCTTAAAATAAGCACCCTATCGCCCATCGGTTACTATCAATTCTATATCAGAAAAAAACATAATAATATAAATTCCCCAATCTAAGAATTTTTAGGAATTTCAGAACACAATGCTCGTACTCGAATCTTGGAAAACCAACAGGCAACAAAAAAAACTTTTTAATAGTACGGTCGAAATGATATTCTTTAAAGTTCCAAGTTTCAGAAAAGTAATATGTTTACCTATTTATCATCCCAATCCTAAATATCTGCTCATTTTTTGATTAGCAAATTGCAAGCCGATTAGTTACATAAAGATAGCGTCATTCCGACTACTGTTTAACCTCTTCGTTATAATTCAAAGATGAAATAACGTATCAGCCCAGCCTGGTTAATTCCTTCTTGAAACCGTTGATTCAAAATATAGCTTTATGACAGATTTATTAAGTCATGAAATTGAAGGTCCTCAATTCAACAAAAAGTTTTTGGAAATAGTTCCTATATTTGAACTCACAGGGAACAAGAACGAAGAGAAGAAATAAAATTCCTCTGCTTCTAATATATAATTATGATTTCTTTGAAATTATGGCTACAGTCTAGCAAATTAACTCAGTCTCAGAAAAATGCAATCCATTATTACAACGGTAGCAAAGAGAAAGGCTATATCCCAATTCAAAAGATTTTGTCCATTCTTCTCCGAAAAAAGCTAATTGAGAACGGAACATTTGTGAAGTTCACAACTAAAAAGATTATTCATCATCTATGTGTCATTATGAAGCAAATCTCAATCTATCACTTCGAAAAATGAAAAAAAAAAAGGCTATCAATGAGAACAACGATAGAAGGAGCATAAATTTGGAACGAATGACATATTCATCAAAATTGATATTTAAATTCTGGATGAAAATAGTTAATTATTTTTGTGAATAAAAATGTTGGATAATTTAGAAAACAAAAAATTTGTGCAATATGTGATCTTTTTAAATCAATAAGTCCGAAGTTGTTTTGTCCATTAGCTAATCAACCAATTAATGTTGAATCTAGTTGTCAGTCACTTGATGAGTCGAAGAATCGGATAATGAACTAAAATGTATCTTTATATATGCTAGAATTGGCAAATAGTAACCGCAATAAGCAAGTAAGTTCTGTAATTTTGCTGTTTCTGTTTAATTTGAATAAATTATTTTTATATTTTGATTGCTTAAGTTGCAATTATTCCCACATTCTTAAAAGAAAATGTAAGATGTACCACTGTGCCAACACCTTTCATAATTTCTTCGGGTATACGATATACTTTCCCAGTCATCTCGGCTACATCATTCTTCAGTTTAATCAGCAATACTCTAAAATTAGTACCGCCAAGATCGAGTGCAAGGAAATCGCCTCGTTCCGTGCCGTTCGGAACTGCCCGAACGAACGATGGTAACATTTTCAGGCAACCTGTATTAGATGAATTCATTCGACAAATATTCTTTTTTGCATTCTCAACTTTCATTTTGAAAAGCACAAAAAGATTTTTAAAGATGTATCTTTGTATCATAAATTATCAGCCATGCAAAAAATTATAATCTTTATGAAACTGCATTTCTGCATTTCAAATTATCGACATCACAATTAACACTTATTAATACGTTGGCATCTTACTAGGTTCATTCCGCAGACCATGGTTCATTTCATCGTCCATGATTTTTGAGACCTTTTTAAGAATGTCATCGGACAATATAAACTTCTCGCATTCTTTCTTGATCTGGAATCCAAACATATCGACCAACAAGTTTTCATTATCTTTTTGATATTTTGGTTTCTGACAAGTTTGACAATTTTTATGACGACAGTAGGTTGAAGAGGATGAAATTGATAATTTAGATTTTACAAGATTTATTTTTTACTGCCAGAAACAAGCTAAAATTATTAATATCTTGATCAATAATCATTGTCACTTTTTTATACCTCTGGACGAATTTTGGTCGTTTCCGAGGTCTTCGGATCAGGAATGCCGAACCTACCTTTTGGCATTGAATCTCTGGAAGATTTTCATCAGTTTAATTTTGGAAATAATAAAAACTTTCACAATTCCTATCTGAATTCAAAAAAACTCTTATAATTCTCCCGCACTCTAATCCACTTTCAGTAATCTTTAATGCAATAATTGCAGCAAATGAATAACAACCAGTATGAGACTTCGCAAGAACTGACAGTAATATAAATGAATTGCTGCTTATAAGAATTCATCAATTTATAGCACTTTTTTTCCAAGCTTAATTTGAATATAACAGTTCCTTATGCTTTACATTTAAAATGTAATCAAATTAGTTATAAGGTTGTTATTGCGATATCGCACTACTACGGCCATATATGAAACTGCCATATTATACAATAAACGAATATTAAATTTGAATCCACAGTTTGCGAAGATAACTGCAAATTGGATTCACAGACTAAATTTGGCGAACGGAAGACGTTATATCGTAATTCATTAAAATCGAATCAAATGGAAAAACAATATTTATTACGACGAAATTCGATGAAAATTCATTTTCATTTGACACCTGCAAAGATTCAATTTATTTGAAGAATCGAATAATCATTCGTATTCCGAGAGGAAAAGCACCATAATTGTTCATCATTATCTTACAATTATTCAGATGCAAAGAGCTACTAATATTCCGCATTTATAAAGTTGCAAATCGTTTGAGTTCAACTTATTGCACTTTGCGGGATATCACATCACTTAATTGTATGATTTTATTTATTATGATTGCTTGAGAAAACTGCTAAGTTGATTCAAATATTTTTCGATTTATAAAATCTATAGCACTTTTCTGACAAGTCCAGTTATTTTTAATATTTGGTAATCCATCGATTTCTATTATTATTCAGGTTATTGTTTGACATTCCAATCAATATATATGAGTAAATTTCCATTTTATGCGAAATATTATAAATGGACGATTAAATTGAAAAAAAAACCTAAATTTCATTTCTTATCAGCTGATAAGAATGTACTTTAAACGTTTCTGGGACATTTATTATTCTTCATGTCAAACATTTAATGATGAATATAACTACATCAGTAATAATAATGAGCAATATGAACTTTTCCTCAAAAGAATCAGAGAAGAGAGCACATAGCTTAGCTTAGTGAAAAACGAAAAATGCTTGCACAAAAAAGACTTAGACAGGATTTTTGATCTGATGAATCCATATAAAGATATGATCCTTATTTGCTTCTATCTTCTCCTGTCAAATGATTCACTCTTTTTGGAAAAGTTTACAATGCCATACAGTAAAAGTCAACACATTAGAGGAAAGAAAACTATTAGGAAAATTAAAGTAGTATGATTAGCAATAGAAAATGATAAGAAAGACTAAAGCAATCATTTTTTAATAGCCTTCTCCTTTTCTTTTCCTTTATTGCCTTCTTTACCATCTTTCGATTCTTTATTTTCTTTTTTTTCATCTTTATTCGCATCCTTCTTTCCTACTCCTTCAGCTTTGTCTTTATCTTTTTCATTTTTTTGTAGTGAAAGCTGAAAAAAAATCATGAAATTGAATTCAATGCTTTGAATTGAAAAATGTTTTTTTAGAAACTCTTCATATTCTAGTTATAAAAACTTTAGGAATTACCTTATTGTCTATAAGGTTATTTAGAGCAATAACAGTTCGCACTAGAGATCCCATATAAACGCACATCAACTGGTCATTTGTCTGCACATTGTGTGCCTCAACAAACTGCGGCGAAGTGACATCGGGCAAAAGATTTAATACTTCCTTAATATAGTAAAAGAATTGCAAGATTAAGATTTCAGGTTGAAAAAACTGACACAATGAAAAAAAAAACATGAGAATTCTAATCATATGCTTTTTCCTTTTCTTCCTATTTTTCCATCATATGACTTACCGTTGTAAATAATTTATATTTCTATTTAACTTTCCCTGATTTTTTGGACGGTTTTAGGATTAACTACGACAGATGCAATCATCTACTTCTCTGGTCATAACCAAAAGTTTGAATTTGATTGTTTTTTTCATGTTATTTAAAATATTTTTATAGCATTCTTTTTAAAATGTTCCAACATTACAACATCTAGTGGTATAGTGAAATGATAAAATACCTGTATATAATAGATGACGGCATGGTTGATTGGCAGTTTACCTGCTGCAACCTCATTTAAATAACACTGTAAATCAAGCAACTGTCCATGTAAACCTCTCAATCCCATCAACTGATCAGTAATTCTTTGAGAAAGAGTTCCTGCTGTTTGGTCTTTGATATCCCTAGAAAATCGGAAGTCTTGATGAAAAGTTACTTCATTTTCATGCAAACTAAAACAACTAAAGAGAAAAAAAGCTCACCTTAAAAGATGTTCAACTCCAACTTCTTCGGCTTCTTCAGCACCGATTTCACTTGGAACATGCTCGAAGGTTTTTATTGGTGGTGTGCCATCCTAGAATGATGTATGAATAAAAAAGAAAACAATCTAACAAAAAAAGGGGCGGTGTGATGAAAGCACCATTTTAGAAATCATAACTCCTGTGTAAGTAACAACTATAAAAATTACAAAAAACGTACATCATGGACTTCTTGCACCTCCACATAGGCTTCCGTCGGTAATCCTAAATCTTTTGGTTCAGCCTGTATAACAACAAGAACAGGATTGCAAGTGAAACGTTTCAACTGCTCATTGATCACAATGTCGTTCTAAAAGTTCGTAGGAATATCAATATACGAATTGGAAAATGCATTGACCAGAAAATTCAACTTCTAAAAAAGGTATAGGCAGAATCAAATCGAGTTCCCTCTCTCATCCTATTCACAGTTCAGTAATACCTAACCATTACATTATGCAAACAAGGTGATAGAATGAAAGAAATCAAACCATATCCAGGAAATGAAAACTGAAGTTATAACTATTGCACTACTTGCCATCTCCTCTTCCGAACACTCTCTTCTTTTTTATATTTTTCATGACAAAAACTACAAAATATAAACGGACAAAAACTTGACTAACCGGACAAAGTTTTGGGCCAGTATGGTACCATCCAACGATCCTTTCGCGTGCAGCCACCTAAACTGAGGTCATGAATTGAAAATTAAAATAAACATTTCATTCATATGTAGCGAATATTTTACTGACATATTTTATAGATTGCTCACGTGTTGATAATAAAACGCTTACTTTGTGAAACATGCCATACATGCTCTCTAAATAATCCATATCGAGAAACCAAGTTTTCTTGTCTCGTTCATCCTCATCAAAAGGAACTGAAAACAAAGTAATCACGGAGATTGTCTAGTAGTAAAACCTGAAATATAAAAAGGAAAAAACCAGTTAAAACATGAAGGGACTTACCAGCAAAACTATTAGCAATATCCAGTGTCTTGTCTGGTTTCATGCTTCCTAACAGAACACCAACTACACGCTTAACATTTTGAGTTTTACTTACGCGATTGAAATGATCAACCACAGAAAGCAGTACTAGCGGATGAACCACAACCTGAATAGTCACAAACTCTCTATCACCTTATTTGACATGATTTTACGATAATTTTCATGTTGGTAATTCAGTATTTACAAATTATGAGGCAATTTTTCTCTCCGTCAGAAAATAAAAAAAAAATGCATTGTTTTCTAATATTATGTGACAGGCTAAAGTTCAAAAAGGTTTTTCATCGATAATCATTTATCAGTCTGATTTTGAACCTTAGCATTTCCTACCAAATCTATTTTGAAAAAAAAGATAACGACTTTTCAAAACTTTTTAAACAACAAACTTTGGAGACATGCAAATTCACATGGACACTGCTTGCACAGTGTGGTTTTACAGTGCTGGCAACCTTTGTTACACTGTCCATTTTCACGTCATCTTCCTTATATGGTGCCATTCTAAGAGAAATTATTAAATTTTAAATAGTAAATCGGAAAAATTAATAAAACAGAAAAGGGAAAAATCGAAAAAACACCGAAAAAAATGAGAAAGTTGAATTCAAAAAAATGCAATATTCCATAATTGGTTGAATTAAAACTAGTAATATTTAAAAGTAAAAACACAACAATAATTCTTAGATGAAAAAGCAAAAAAAAATTCAGCAAACAGCAAAAAACTGGAACTGAAAATCAGAAAGTGACTGATAAGCGTTAACGGAAAAACTGAGAATTAAAAAGAATTAAAATTAAAAATTAAAATTGAGAATTAAAAAAATCTTCTTTTTTTGGAGAAGTTAAAATTTCAAAATGCAATATAGATAGAGTGAAAGAAGAGAAACTGGGAAAATATTCATATAATAATCGAAAATGAAATTGAGAGTAAATTACATTCAAAACAACAGAGAAATAGTATTTTCTGAAACTTAAATAAGAATGTCGAGAATTTAAGAATATAAATTTGCACCGAGAATGAGTGATCTAAGAAGCGAATTTCTAAGAAATCTTAGAAGAATGAGTAATCTAAGAAGCGAATCTAAGATTTCTTAGCAGAATGACTGACATAGCAATTGATCCGGAAAACCAGTCCTGTTTAACTTAGAGAAAATCCTCTCCCATTTCAGTACAGAGTAAAAAGAAGTACGGGCTAAACACTTGCAATGAAGAGCGGTTCGGGCAGTGTAAGCTTTGAATGCGTGCAACCTCGATGACAGTTCTTAGTGGAGAAACCTCGAATAGCGAGGAATGCTTTGCAACCATTAAAAAAATCCCCAAAGGTTTGTCTTATTCTAATCAATATAATAATACAGTAATCACCTATTTAAAACTATCAATACTGTTGAAAATCAGTTATTCTGTTTGGATTTTATGTGATTTTTTCAAAGACCAATAATAAAGATTTTCAGGTCATGGACGTGCAATCATTGGCGTATCCTACGTACATGATCCTTATTTAGAGGAAGATTATTTAATAACATGCGCTCATGATTCTCTCAAAGTATGGCATATGTAAGTCTTTTTTTGCTTTAATCATTTTAGCATATAATACTATAGAGGATAGTGTTTTAATTCTTTTAAAAAATAATTTATTGTATTTTTCAAAAGAAATTTCACAAAATTTGATAGCATTTGTAATCCACAATAAAGCTAATATTAAAAATATTTCCTATTAAAAGATATTTTTAATAATGTCAAATTTTTGATGTCAAATTTTTGCATTTGTTTGTGAATACTTTTTGCTTTAATGGAAATATGAAAAGTTTGAAAATAGTTCAAAGTTTGTTGCTTTAGTGATAAAAATGATCCAGCATTATTAACGGTGAAACAAGAAATCAAAGGATGGAGAAGCGGAGCGCAGGATTTCGATGTTACACCTGATGGGACAAGTACGATTTGTTTCTATTTTAAAACATTTTGAAATTGGAGTTAAATTTGTTTTTTTTTTTTTTTGCATATCATCTTCATGTTTAATCAAGTTTTATTCTGCATTTCAGAAATTGATTTGTTAGAATAATATTATGTAAAATTATACTTGCTTTTAGTCATAGCAGTTGTTGGTATCGATTCTTTAATACATGTATTTAATTTATCCCTATCGGATTTCACATATAATGCCGATATTTTCAATATGGGATTTATGGAACAGTGGCACGTTAGAATATCACCCTGTCGAACTCGTTATATTACAGGTGAAATATTTCAAAATTTTTAAATTTCGGAATTCTGCGCTTGGCAATAATCGTTTTCTTTTTCGTTGAATATACAATATCTTACTTATTGATAATTGGCATAGAAACAAAGTAAAGCGGCCAGAAATGTTAGTTGATGATTTAAAATTAAAGTGCAGAATTACAATATTAGAAAGGATGTCTTTTAGGTTTATCAAAATTCCTTATAGTTTTGACGCGTTTGTCTTGTAAAGATTATTAATAAAATTCTCCAAATTTTAGTAAGCTTTTCTGGATTTCTGTCGCGGTCATCTTTGAAAGGTATTGCTGATGATAACCTCAGTTTCCCCGGAGCACGACAGGTCTCTTCGTTATCATATGTGAGTGTTTTTACTTTTTTTCCTCCAAAAAGTTAAATTGGTGCGAAGAGACCGTAATTCCTTCCTTACAGTCGAATTGAACTATAAAATTCAAGTTAATGTAATTTGGTTCAACTTTTATTAATCAAAGTCATTTGAATCAGTCATTTGCTATAAATGAGCAGATTTGTTTCCTTCTGTAACGTCAAACTTATGCTTTGGAATCTGGTGAACTCTTGGAAACCAATTTCAAAGCATTCTTCTGATTATGGGATTGTGAAAGCCTTTTTTATTCGAAAAATTGTCGATATGCGTGATGGAAACTTTTTCATCGCTGGTTAGCTCATGCGACATCTACGCACCAAGTTCTTGATGCTTAAATTGAGTGTTTTTTGAAGAATATATTCGAAATAAATCAGGAAAATATTTTGGCGTTTATAGTTTTGTACGTATGGAATAGATCGTATTCATGTTTCACTTTAATTCTTGATTCATTTAAATATTTAACTTCGTGAAATCTTTACAGCTGGTGTTACCACCTACTTTTCAGAGTCCAGACAACAAAATGATTGCCATAGCTAATAATGAAGGAATTGTTACAATACTTAATGCACCAAAACTTGAAATTCGATTTTTCTTTGAAGGTTGGTACTAGAACATTTCTGTGATCCTTTTCTGTTTATGACACCAAGAAATTCCGCTTATCGTTCATAATTATTAAACTAATATTTTCAGCACATGCAATCAAGGTGAGAGCAACTTGTTTTTCTCCGTCATCGGACACTTTGTTGACTGGTTCGGACGATAAGATCGTCAAGCTATATATAATGTGAGCTTTTGATTAAGTTATTCTACTTTCACCAAATTTGGGAAATTTTCTTCAGTTTTTTTTTTTTCTTTCAGTCTTTCTTCAAATTCCAAATTGGTCTTTTATGGAAGCGAGGAAGGATTTGTTAGTTATAATCACTTTGTACCGAATTTAATAGAAATCTGTTTTCAGCCGCACTGACAAGGCACAATTAGTTAAAAGTTTTTGTGGCCATCGGAGTTATGTTACGGCAGTCAGATATAACCCTCGAAATCCGCAAATGTATACTTTTATAACTCTTACTTTCATGATTCTATTATTATATTTAAATGTATGCAAAATTTGATTAATCACAGGTTTGCAAGTTCATCGAATGATGGCTCCGTAATCCTATGGAGTACTGCACAAGACTGTGCTGTTCACGTTTTTCAAGGAGCTCATGAAGGAGTGGTTAGGTTTGAACATTCATTTCCTTAGTATAACATGAATTCTTTATTACAAATCAGGATTAAGCAAATTTCAGGGAAAGGGGAATTACATGCTAACAAGTTTCCTTTCTGAAACAGTAATTATGATGGCTGCAAATTTTTAAAAAATCTAGTTTTTAAAATGTGGAAAAATCTAAAATACAGAAAATTTTTCCAAATAAAATCCATCTGGAAAAATCTGAAATCCAGAAGCTGTCTGGGATAGAGTGCCGAAATAGGGTCGTAATTCTAACATTTGACTCCCGACAAATTGCAGCTTGCTCTAGAAGCTGCAATTTGTTTGGAATTTTTGATTTTGAGAGAAGAAGCAAATTTTTATTTGAGAATAGGAGAAATATTTCCAGAACTTTTTTTCCATATTGCATTGATCAAGTTGCAACATTTTTTCAGTTGAAGAAGATGGCTATTCAAATTTATCATAGTATTCAAATGACCATATGAAGTTTCGGAAAATCGTAATTGTAAACACAATTTCAGGTGAAAGGTCTTTCGTTTTCGGCAGACGGGATGTATATAGCCAGCGTTGGTGAAGATCGTGCAGTTTGTATACATCATTTGGGTATCCAGAAAGGATTTGCTGAAACAAACTGGCCAACCAATCAGGTGACAAGTTGCCTTTTATAGTGGGAAGAAAAGTGAATTTAAACCATAAGTTGAAATTAAAAGGTATGACACAGAGTCATAAGGAAATTTCCCGATTGTTTGGTTTGGTGACTGTATCTGAGGGTTTAAATTTACTTTTCGCTATAGTGCCATCTTGATGATGAACCATTTATAGTAATATATATTAGGAAAACTCATTAGACAATTTTTATGCTAATTTTATCGGAATATTTAATTTTCCATAACAGATGCATAACAGCAAGCGTTTGCCTAACTTACTTCTTCTTTATTAGATTGCTGCTATGTGCATAATTCTTAATAAGCATCATTTATTAGGAACTTCAAAATAATGACAATCAACAAATAGACTACAATACAACGATTACAAGCGGGAACTCCATAGCAACAAGTAGGTCTTTCCAAAAACAACAAGTTTTTTTTTAATTTATCTTTCTGCTAAATGTGTTATAGTATAAGCTAGAAGAAATTCTGAATTTTTTAGCTTCCGAAAACAGAAAAAGTGTTGAGGAAGAAGACGAACTCCTGGTAAGAGCGAGAAGAGATCTGGAAGGAATAAGTGAAGAGACATCGCCTGAATGACAAAAAAATCTTGATGTATAGGAAGTTGAAATTCGTTTAAAGATTTAATTAGATCAGTAATTCCTCGCTAGTTATAAGAGAAGAGCACAGTACTATATTTCCTACTATTTGGAAAAGCCAAAAAATGATTCATGTATTTTATTATCGATTTTGGAGCTGAAGATACAATCTTAAGAAATATTTACACTGAGCAGAAGTTCTGAGAATCGTTGACTTAACTTAAAATTACTCCGCAATCATTAAATTTAAAATTACGGAGTGTTGACATCTCTTTTCCATATTTTTTAATTACTAAGCTGAGACGAAAAATAAATTACAATAATCATACAGAAGGGAAAATCTCAAACACATTAATCGCTGCTAATGAATGCCTAATGTGCTTTAGTTGGTAATTACTGTTGCTGCCTTTCAGTTTCTATTTGATGTTGATCTCGTTCATTTCGAGAAAGGTATCTACTGTTTCTCAAAAAACGCTTTTTATTCCCACAGCTAAGACAAGTCCTTATCATTTGCTTCTTTTTGTTGAGTCTGAAAGTACAGAGGATTTTTTGATAAAGACGATACAACCTCTTTGTTTCACGAATTTTTCACGAGAAAGACCATAATTCGTTTTATTCGTGATTTATTCAATTTCCTAAACTTAAAAATCTGCACACAAATTTTATATATTTTTAGAAGTAAAAATCCACATCTGAATTTTTCGTTATAAAATACTCGTTGGTCTATAAATCCAGATCGGAAGAATGGAAAACTCAGAGTGAAGCTAATTTGAAATTTAATGATTACCTTATGGAAATCGACTGTGTGCCATCAGAACGAGCAACAAAAATATTCTTACAGCGCTTACAGATCGTACGTCCAAAATCTTTTTCCAGTTGTATCATTTCAGCCAAACATAATGCTTTCATTTCACGAAGGTAAAGTTTGCTAAGCGCTTCTAGTCCATTGTTACTAGACGATTCTAAAGCAGAAATGTTCCCGTATATTTCTGAATTTAACTCCTTCGAACTGAAAAACTAACATACTGGAAAACTCACGCGTACAAAGTAGAATTGCCGCTCCGTAAAGGTAGTTACATCGATAATGGAACTCATTTGGTTTTGTGGGACATTTCTTTCCGTTTGTTATCAAGTTATCAGCTTTGTTCCTGAATTGTTCCTGAACGAATTTGATTTTATCCAAATCCATAAACTGAAATTTGCAAAATGATGCCATATGACTGCTGCATTTTTTTTATGATAATATTGAATCACTTTGTAAAATTGCACAAATTCAAATAAATGTATGATTCGTTACGTGAAATAAGTACTGTCAAAACAGTAGCGTTTTCTAATAGTTGGAGCATTAAAATAGGAATCGATTTTATCTCGTTATTGTATCAAACATAATCGAAATTGTTTTTTGAGCATTTATTTAATTGAGTTATCAGTTATATCATTTATTTCATTGAGAATAATTGAGGAACAACAATCAGAAATATTACAATGATACAATTATAATGATATAACTGATAATTATGAATTATGATCAAAATGATGCGAAAAAATTTATAAACAACTTTGGAAATGAAAAAAAAAAAAAAAAAAAAAAACATGAAAAATGAAGAAACAAAATTAGTGATTATGATTATGATTTTTCCATTCGTTTTTCAATTTTTTCCAACAAAACTTCTATTTGAGCATTAAGATTTGGTTGTCCTTTTCTGTTCTTTCTTGATAATGCCTTATTCATTTTACGTTTAACTGACGTATATTCTTCCAAACTTTTTTGTCTCTTTTCTTTTTCCAATTTACGCTTTTCTTTTTCAGCTTTTCGTTTAGCTACAATTTCTTGATAGATAATTTGCGCACGTTGATTAGCATGCAAATGTTTCTTCTTTCTGAAGCATAATATCGGATACAGATTCTCAATGCAATACAAGCTATGTTCTATCATCAATGCTATTGCAAATTGTTTATCTATTCATTTGTATTATAAAAATCATCGTTGTATTGCTAAAAGTTATATCTGAGAAAGTTATGAACAATTTAATTATGCTAAAAATTTCATTTCATTCTCTATCAGTCACGATTTCAAAGCATAAAATACAAAAAATGGATATTAATTATCATATTATTGTCATAGAAATAAAAAATATCCGAAGCAAAATTTAGGTAATGGAAGAAAAATCTGAGACCTCCGAGGTGAATTTAACTGATGTTGCTCCATCATGATTGAGGGAATCTCGGATGAAGGTTCAGCTTCTCTGCTACTACTTGCCATTTGATGAATTCTCTTCTGAATCACGAATATATCAGACTTAATAAATATAAGCAATTCTAACACATCAGTGTAAAAAAATGAAGTATTAAATAAGTGCACTGCGTAAACTGCGTAAAATGTATTCTGGATGAACTCACGTGACCCATCTTATAACATTTTCTGTTTGACCGATGGTACTACACGGTTCATTCATTTTATGGGCGCCAAGTTGGTAAGACGATGCGGATATTTTTTTTGTTTGTGATAAAATTGTTAGTGATATTCGATGGTGACAGAAAAGGAAATTAAAATTTATAAATTTTTTTGCATTACTTATCTATCATTACACCTTGCTATACATATAGCTCAGATAAATAGTTGCGTATCTTTTTCTGGAATAATTATTTCAGAAAAAGATACGATAATTAATTACTATTAATTATTATTATTAATTATTATTAATTATAGGAATAATTATTACAAAGAAATAATTAAAAGAAAAAAGATTTTTTCATTTCCAATTTTCATTCTCATTCGCTGCTATTTAATACATAGCATATTTGTTCGAAAAAGTTTTAAATCCTTGGCATTTGCAATAAAACATCTTATTCTCGAATTATTTGCGCTTACATCTTTCGCTGTAAATCTCATTTACTCACTTTAAAAATTTGAGAAAAATTATTTTCTCAAAAACATTTTAAGCGCAATAATACTTTAAGATATTTCGATTTGTTGCTCAATGATGCCGCCGCCAAAACCATTTTTGAAGAAACGCAGCGGTATTTCAGGTCGATTGATGGTAAATTCTCTTGCTACTCGATTAATTCTAGGGGATTAATTCTAATTAAATACTGGATTAATTCTAATTAAATTCATATCAGCTTACCACATTAAACTACTCATCTAAATTGTTGCAGGAAAAAATACATTATCCAATAAACGTAAACGTTGCAGAAAAACAGTTAACTTCGTCGAATGTTTCAAGTGACGATCATAGTTATGCTAGTAAGTTCAAAAATTTTAAGAGTTTGTAGTAGAAATTCTTCTTAATCCTCTTCAAAAGTTCAAAAATGCCGCTCAAAATAGCTATTGGAGCTTTGCACTATGCACAATTGCTTTCGATTGCTTCCAACTTCTTGTTTCTTCGCACTTTTTTTTTACTTTTGATTTTTCTTACTTTTCGAAATAGATATTCCTATAGTTTTTGTTCACTTGATTTATCATTTTTTCGCTGGTAATATTAAGAAAACTACTGTTACTTGTTTATACTTTTCCAGGTGGCAAAGAAGCCCAAGATTTGAATCGCCCTTTTACGGCTGGCACGGCCGACAGTGGTTGTCCGGAAGATGCATGTTCAGTGGTACTTAGTCCAAACAATAACAGAAAAGAGGACGGCGTTAAATCGGTGGTCATAGATGTTACTGATTGCAGTAACAGCAATTCAACAGCTTCCTGCGGTTTATTATTCATACTTCTTGAGAATACTAAAAAAAATTGTTATTAATATTCTTTTTTCAACTCATTACTTCAGAAGTTCCGAGCAATCACGGTGTGATGTCAGTAATCCATGATTTGAGTAGTTTTTCAATGAACGAAAGAAATATCGCCTCTGCGACATGGAGGAATTTTGATGATGACAACTGTGTTGTGCAAGAAGGTGCTGAATTTTTCATCTACAATTTATCATTCATACTTTTTGGAATACTGAAAAAATCTTGGCATTTGAAGATTGCTTAACGTGTACCCTATGTGTCACTATATGTATGTATGGGATTCGATTTCAGTAACTGCTAATACATTAGCAGAATGTGTGGGTGAACTTCAAGTAGGCGATGTGATTTCACCAGAGACATCCGATAATTCTCAAGATACTGATGGTACAAGATCGCGCCACTGGCGGCAAGTTGTCAATGAGTTTGCATCAGAAGCAAAGCAGAAATTGGTAATTGCATTGGGCTGCTAATTCAACACTAGATCTACTATACTATATATACTATACACTACTATAGATTTACTATCCTACTGTAGATCCAGTTAACTTTATCTTTCTTTTTATTAGGAAATCCTTCCTCTTGAATCGGTCTCTGCAAGTGGGAAATCTTCTTCAGCTGCAGATTCAAATGGATTGGACGAATTTACAAATTTTGCGAATTGGCAAAGATCTCCAGGAGGTAAATTTTTCATACACTTAACCTATCTTTTATGTATAGCTAACTTCGAGCGCTTCCAGTTCAGATGTAATTTCATTTGGTATTCCTCATCTTCCTTCTTAACTATGTTGTAGAACAAATTGTTCCAAAAGCATCTCGGAAGTTACATGCCGCACAAGGAATATCACCCATTTTTAGTGAGGTTAGGTTTATTTATTGACATAGTTTTTTATTGGTTTCCAATTTTTGTTGAATTATTCATTATAAATTTTTAAAACACGATTCATGAAGATTATTCTGAAGTATTTACAGAAAACGAAAGACGGTATTTACGCTAATGTAAAGAAGATTGGGCATAACTCGGAAAAAATGAATACTGTATTACTAGAAACATCTTTGGAAAACTTAGACTCGAGAGATATTCGAGAAGGAGAGGTAGCATCATTTTATCACTGAAAATTATCAGTGAGACTCTTTTTGACAAACACTACTAATTTATGAACAGAAAAAAATTCTCTTCTACCGTTTTTTTTCTTAATAAGAATTTCTTAATAATGTCCTTATACAAGTAAAGATTGTTTATATTACTGACTTTTGTTTGTTAGAGTGTTTTGCTGAAATGGACCATGAAATAATTGAATTACTAAACTGCTAGGTTTAATTACAGAGAATGCAGCAGGCCGCCGGAAGTAGCATGATAGGACTTGCGAAGCAGTTGAGAGATCTCATCGCTCATATAGATCTTGCAAGAGACTGTCGTCACAACGAGTATGAAAGAGTATGTATTTATCTTTCGAAACCTGAAGAAGAGATATTCATTTATGATATGAATCATTGCAAAGATTTTTAGATATTATTATTTCTCTTTCCCAAATCTCGGCGGTTACTGCATCAGGAGTTTCAAATATTACAAATCGTAATTTTTCCTAGAGTTAATAAGTATTCATTACTCGTTTCAGAATGGACATGAATTCATCTGAACAGTCTGTTTCATTGTTGGTGTTTTCTTTTTCACTTTCATGATGTGTTAATGCACTGCGTGATTATCTCTTATTATCTGCTTATTACTTTGTGTAATTCATAAAAATTTGATTCTGAAAGAATCCATTTCTGAAAAAATGTAAATTTCTCGTCTTTTGCATGAAGTGTGTTGCTGTATCAGTATTTCTGTTGTGTCTTCTGTTGAGTTTTCCAGATTAGTCTTAAAGCTTACTCATAAATTTCAGCTGGGAGAAATTTTTGATCAAGCATTACAAGAGAAAGAATATTTCCGTCAACAAGTGAATGAATTGAAAGAGCGTGTTGTGCAATTGGAAGAAAATAAACAAACGCGGCAAGAAAATCCTGTTGTAAGAGAAGAGGAAGAGAAAATATGTAATGCTGATATTAAACGTTTGAGGCGAGGAAATGTTATGCTGAATCATCAGCAAAAACAGAAGGATAGTAGTGATACTGCTTTAGTAAACTTACTCAAGGAGCAGGTCAGTATCGATTTGTATTTTATCTGTGGTCTGTTGAGCTTAAATTCCCAATTGATCATAGTTATGATTTGTTTCCAATTTGGTTATGATTTTAAATTCCCAATTTACCATTTTTATGATTTATGTAAAAGACAAACTGTACCCAGTTAACATGAAATTGACTGAACTCTTTGTTCTAGATATTCGTAAGAATAAAAATACTTTTACAGTTTTCAAGCTACTTATTTTCTAAATGAAATGAAAAGCTTAAACATTTTCTTCAGATAAGCGATCTCCGTTTAATTGTGCAGGATTTTAATCGGCAACGTAGTGATTTGAGAATGCAAATCAGAAAAAGCAATACAGTTTTAAAAGAAAAAAATGAAATTATTGAGCAGTTGAAAGGCGAAAAAACACGCTTGGAAAAACGAATTGCAATCATTACGGTATGTTCTAGCACAAAATAACGTTCTTGCCTAAAAAGTATCTTTTTAGAAAAATTATTTAAATATCAGAATTAAGTATTCCCCAACAAAGTCCAAACCTACTTAATTTTAAAACTGATTGAAAACACTTTTCTGAAGAATTGTCTAGATATTGAAGAGCTGACGGTCGCTTAGTAGTAGAAGATCAAACGATCTTACAGATGAAATAAAGCCGATTAGTTTTACTTCGGAATTAATGTTGCATGTTTGATATATAGTCAGGTGTTCTCTGAAGAATTGAATTTTTTCTCTTAACCAAAATTGGTTCCTTCTTCACCTTTTATTGGTACATCCGATTAACTTCTTAGTTAGATTGAGCTATTACCTTTGTTTTGGGACTTATGCGATATACTCGCACCAACAGTTGGAATGACTGGTGTTTATTTTAGTAGGTCCTCTTATTAGAAGGCAGTTTAGGTAATCGACTTTAGCTGTAATAGTCAATTTCCAACAAGCGCTCTCTGTTTTTAGACATTTAATTTTAGATTTATGAATAATTTTTTAACTCATCAAATTTGCTTTTATCCAGCATTATCTGTTTATTTCATTATAAAAAAAGTATTATATAACAAGAGTCAGCATTAAACAGCTAGATTTGCTTAGAAATATATCCATTTTTGAACTGCTGAGTTCAGTATTTAAAATGCATTGATTTTTCAACACAGAACTTCCGATGAATTGATAGCAAGAAATGTTCAGAAAAATGTAGAGTCCATTAGTAATGCCGATAACGAAGTTGATTCATTGCTTTTTTTTTTTAAGTCTCTCTAAAACATGATTTTGCATTAAAAATGGCTTTTTCAGAAAAACAAAGCAGCTGTTCGAGGTCGTTTAGCTGAAAATTGTCTTTCTGCTCAGGCAGTTGCCAGAGCTTCAAACAATGCAACTATTACGACATCTACAAAGGACTTGACGCTTCAGAATAACGAATTTCGCATAAAAAATGCGATAGATGGTGGAAGGCCTATTAGTCAGGTACCAGCAACAAGAGTTTTTCTGTTATTTGCTCTCTCTAGTGTTTTTCTTATTGGAGTTTTTCTTATTTTTAATGCTTGGCTACTGAAATGAAAAGTGAGCTGTTGCGTAGCTTAGTACTTAATTGCTCTTGATGTGATGATTGATATCGATATTGGAATCAGATACATGTAATATTTGAATGTCGAACTGGAAGTGTGGAATTATCTAATAAAACTAGACTTGAAGGATTTTAGATCAATAACATCTCCAGTAAGAACCAGAATATTGTAAATATTATCGAAGACACGGATACACTAAGCGATAATGACGATGTAATTGATCAAGGAATGACACCGGCACGTTTGGGAAAGAATGTTCGGTGGAACGATCCTCTTGCAACAACAACTTGTTTTTCTCCACCACTGGCTGCACGTTCTTTAAATCTTCGAAATCCTGACATGGTTTACTATTTATTATTTTTTTTCTTTTTTTTTTTTTTTGTTTTTTAAGATAAGTAATATGTCTCTTCTTAAGACTCAGAATATTGTAAATATTCTATGCTATTATTTGATTCTTCATATAAAGTGTCAAAAAATAACTTTTCCTTTCTTTTGTAGCATTTGATTCTGACTGAAAATAATATGATTGGAAGAGCATCGTTGTATCGTAGTGATAAAGATTTTACCGTTTACACTGTAACTCACTGTGGTTGCCACTTTTATGAATATAGCAACACAGATACTCGTTGGATACATTCAAGCAAACTTTATCAGGTCATTTCGAAATGTTTTTTATATGACTTTCTTTTGTATATTTTTATCATTTCATTCAGAAGTCATTTTATTAAATGTTATCTTCTCACCTTAAATATAAGAGATTAATTACAGCAGCAACTTTTATTAAATTTATAACGAAAAAATCTCAAATGGTAAATTATTGATTTCAATTGTTAAATGATTTCTTACTTAAAAATGTTTTTCTTGTTAATTTTAGAACTTTTTTGCCTATAGGTAAATTACTACGGACAAGCAGGAGCAACCACTGTTGAATTGTGTGAAGGGAAATTGCTTGTTCGACATTTTTTGACTGGTCAGTTGGAAATTTATCGCAGAAGTGGTGAAACTACTTTAATGACACCTGATGGGCGTCGCATAGAGGTTGTCAAAGATAGATCAGGATCAGTGCGTGTCGAAATGTATGTTTTTAGATTTTTTAGAGTCCTCAGTCTTGCGATTTTTTTTTATTCGAAGGTAAACATATCTGTTGGAACATTAGGAATCTAGCTAAAATAGGTAGAAAATTTATTCTCGATTCTTTTGGTTTTATCACAGCCAGCGATTTTTGCTCCAAGTATATCTTTTTCTTAAAATCAGCATTTTAGTTATGAATTGGATGGAAGAGTTCGTGTCAGAGGACGTGGCGAAACAGAAACAGTGCATCGTGCAACGCAAACTTCATGCCATCGTATGGATGGTTCTTATGCAAGTCATATTGCTAGTGATGATTCGATAGAGTGGCGTTCGCCGGATAATACGGCAAGTCGATTTTTTTGCCTTAGTCTATGATTTTTTGTCTCTGATGAAGTATATTTTGAACTTAATGAAATTTAGATATTGGTTGTTTACTTTAGTAAATGCCTTTATTGTACTGTCATACTCAATAATATCAGAGAAAAAAGATTTCTATTGCATTTCTCATGCTATTGCTTGGGTATTTATATATCTTATTGTATACAATTGAGTTTCAAAATAAAATCTACTATTTAATTCATTTATGAACAGCTGCTCAAATGCTACGTATATATTAGTTAATTACAGAAAATTTTTAGGTGCATCGGTTTAAAAATGGTGACACTAAGGTACGTCTAAATTTAATTAATACAAGTATCACGATGCTCGTCATGGATGTTGGCACAGTGAAACATTTATCAAATCCATTGGATAAATTTCCGAAATATTGTGTTGAATGGGGTACTGTTGCCAGAAAAAGATCTAGAGTTATTGCTGCCACTCGATCTCGTGTACTTAATCAGCTGTAAATGAGTTAACTTCTTATTCCACAATGTTATTCTTGATTTCTAAGAAGAAAACCCATCTTGCATTATTTTGTTGTACAGACAAAGAAGGTTGACAATATCGGTAGCGATCTTTTACTGTTAACTTTTTTTGCTATATAAGTTGAATAAAATTTTCATCTTATTGCAACGATATAGCTGCGATAAGATTACTTATATTCTTTATATTCATTTGTTGAGCATAGAATAAGTGGTTTTTTAATCAGTAATGAGCTCATTGTGAATACCTCAATATATTGTGTACTTATTGTGTAAACTTTTATTTAATTGTGAAATAAATTTTAATTTGCCAGTGATAATAGTTTCTCTGTTTTGATAAAAAGATATTGGACAATGCTAGATGCATGAACATTATATAATAAATCAATTTGCACTTAAATGATTGGGACACACCCAATGAAGCAAAGAATTAAATCTTGAAATGAAATTTTGATCTATCTATCTATACTTGTGTATGAGTATGTATATGTGCAACTATTATTAATTTCATTAAAGGTAGATTTTTTCGGGTTGAATAGCTAACGCTGTTTACTACTAAAATCCTTCAAAGATAGTTTTATTAGGATTAATCTATTTGCATAGATAATAAGTAATATATAATAAGTACATAGATAATAAGTACTTATCACATTTTAAGAATTGGTATTGATCTGTTTGCATAGATACTAAGTATTTATCACATTTTAAGAATTGGGATCGATCTATTTGCATAGATACCAAGTACTTACCACATTTTAAGAATTGGTATTGATCTATTTGCATTGATACTAAGTACTTACCATATTTTTGAGAATTGGGATTGATCTGTTTGCATAGATACTAGGTACTTACCACATTTTAAGATGATACATTTTATTTCGTATCTTTTGCGTCGTTCATTTGAATTTATTAGTGAATTGAAGCGTGGATGTTATATATGGATGTTAATAGATGGGAGATACTTGTGTCACCGTGGTGCAACTACAATACTACCTGGAATTAATCATTGAGGGTTTGGTTTGTTTGATTCGTTGTGTGACCTGATGGATTTCCGTGAATATTCATTGTACCAAGGTGAGTATGCTTTATACCATATATTGCTTATCTTCTAAATATTAATATTATATTGCTAACATTTTATTTTACTTTTTTTTTTTATCCAGAACTGTGTAATTACATTTATCTAATGATTTAGTAATTCGAATTGATAAAAAACGCATTTCAAAAATATTTGAAAAACGAAATAATATTGTCACTTAGCATTTCATTACATTTGTCATCGCTTACATATTTTCAACATTGAAAGCATTTTTATTAAATTTACTGCTCATTTACTAGTATTAGATGTTATTAGTATTATACGAGTTATAATTATAGTTATGATTCAAAGTATGATTCACTGGCAGAGAATTTTAAAGCATTATTTACGGTTTATTTCTTAGAAACATTTCCAATACATTGCGTTCAATTTTCTAAGGTTTTAAAAAATGTTTCTTTTGAATTCTTATAATATTACAAAAATCATATTATGGTTACATCCATACATTTCGTATCTTTTTCTCGCATGATCGAAATAGAAGAATGATAGAGTAGATTCATTTAATTTTCATATAATAAAATTATCCATACATTTTTTTAGTCCTGTTAAATGAAAAGACAAATTTTCAGTGTTGAAATATGTTTATTTACCAAATTTTTTCCAACTGTAAAAAATTCTAGTAATTTCTGCTGCTGTTATTAATCACTTCTGATCCTCTTTTTGTTCAAAATTCAGCCTTATTTTTTAATGCTAATATGCTCAAAAATGCTAAACTCCAAAAAAAAATTGTTTTTGCAGATTGATTAATTTAATGTTTGGTAAACCGCAAGATGGGGGTTTGTTAAAATGAAGATTTCAGTTACGTAATTTCAGCAGATCACTGAATTAGTGCATCGATCAATTGCGCATTAAGTTTCGTCGAACACTAATCATCAGAAAATATGAGTTCCAAGAAGGACGAAATTTCTCCATCTGATATAACTTTGAGCGTGGATTCCGCAAAACAAGTTAATACTAGGTCACGTGCCAACTTTTCCGGTGAGTAAGCATAGCATTCAGCAGATATTTAGATTCTTCTTAATGGATTGTTTCGAATATTGCCCTTTGAATTTGAAAAATTAAAATATAGGAATTGAAATCTAACAATTATTTAGTCGAAGAAGAGATAAAAAATCAAGAGGAACACGAAAAGCAGAAAATTGGTCATCGACGCATAGATCGTCAGGGCGAGGTTGATATTTTTTTAATAATTTACTAATTCGAAGCATAAACAGGTTTTGGTGTATACAGTGTCTATGATGACTTTATTTTACTGAATAGTATCACTTTCACAAAATAACCTGTTTCTTTAAATCATTACCGTAATTAGAAGAAGCAACATAAAATATATAATTTTTTTCAAAGTTATTGAGGAAAATTGACGTGAAGTGACAATAGATTTCATTTTCATCTCTACAACTTCAATCTAAATGAACCAACAGTAATTTGTATTTTTGTTTTAGATGGAAACTTTAACTTAATTTTATTGCAGTATATAAGTTATTTCATTTTAAGGTAAGCTACAAACGTGTCCCAAGCAATGCCTTAATGGGAGCAATACAATTGGGTATCGCGAATTCAGTAGGCTCACTAGCTTCCATACCAAAGAGAGATCTCCTACTGCAAGATTTTGATGTTGTCCATACTGTTGCTTTTCCATCGTATGTTCTTAAACAACTTCTGGAGAAAATGATGTTGGATTAAACAAAATTTATTTGTAAATTAGATTTATCATTTTGCTCTTTACTCCGTTCATTTGCTTCGGTCATCTTCGTTTAAACACGCTAATGGCTGTTTAACATTTGTTTAATAATGTGGATACCAGGTGGTATTTTTCTTGATCCACTGGATGTTTTAGAGGAATAATTTATATTGCAGAAGTGGATCACAGTCAACACCATCTCACAGTTATGGTGATTTTCGATTCCAAACTTATGCGCCAATCGCATTTCGAACATTTCGAGATCTTTTTGCAATCAAAACTGCTGATTTCTTGGTGAGATTATCAAGTGATTTACAAATTTTTCCAACTTTTCTTTTTTCCAAAAAATTGGGTGAATTTGTTCTGTTGCATTTATTTTCTCGTAAAAATTTTCTAATTTTTCTTTCGGCCTATACTTTTTATCGGATTCTCATTTTTTTTTTTTTTGGTCCATATAGTTGATTTTAGCGTTCCGTTTGTATGTTCCCACTGAAAGAGCTATCAAACGCAGGAGCATCTGGGTCCATATTCTATGTCTCTCACGATGATCAATTTATAATTAAAACGGTGCAGTCTAAAGAAGCTGAGTTTCTGAAAAAATTACTTCCGGGTTATTATATGGTTAGCTTATCTTATGCTTCTTTTTTACACAGCAGTTTTTTACTTTGACTGAATCTGGTCAATTAATTATTTACATCTTCAGATGTAAAATTTCATCATTAAACATGTAATATGAGGTATTTCAGAATTTCAATCAAAATCCACATACGTTACTGCCGAAATTCTTCGGATTATTTTGTTACCAGGTAACTTATATAGTTATATACTTATGCAGTTGTCATATAATTATCGCTCTCAGTTTTCCTAAAAATGAAATTCTATAAATTTTATTCAATTGATTCGCATAAAGATATATTTATGATTTCTTCTCGACTATGCTTCAGAGTTTGGGAAAGAATATCCGACTGTTATTGATGAATAACTTACTACCTCAAACAATTATAATGCATGAAAAGTATGACTTAAAAGGATCCACTTATAAAAGGATGGCGTCGAAACAGGAACGTGCGAAGGCTTCACCAACACTAAAAGATTTGGATTTCATTTCTGTTCATCCCGATGGACTGCTGCTTGATGCGGGAGTGTATGATGCCATTACAAAAACTATTAGCCGAGATTGTTTGGTACTTTTTTTTAAAAAATAAAATTTACTTTCTGTTGAGTAATTTTCCAGAAATTGGTAGTGCTTGTATTTCAGGTACTTGAAAGTTTCAAAATAATGGATTACAGCCTTCTTATCGGTATTCACAATAAAAGTATGGCAAGAAATGCACTTGATGGTATTGATGGTGGCGAACCATCTACTTCAGATCAGGTTCATATTCACATCAGTTCACTTTCCTTAATCTACGTTATCTCGTTCGGATATTTATTCATTTCTACGATTCCAATACCGTTTTTGTTTCATTGAGTAATAATTAAAGATTTTGTCAAGTCTTACAGCTGTAAACAATTACAGAAAGCAAAGAGTAAGACCGTTCGAGTGAAAAATGAGAAATTGTTGGATTCAGATTATTATAAGCAGTATGAGTATGTTTTGTACTGTTTGATTTTATAAAAGTGTTTATTTTGTGTTTGTAATTTTGTATAAATGAATTGTCTATTATAGTATGCTGCGGGAGATGAGATTATTTTTTTTACAGAGAGATATCATTCCCAGCGAGAAATCAACGAGGAGATGACTTGTTATTGTTTCTTGGTATAATCGATATTTTGCAGAATTATAGGTTACTGAAAAAACTAGAACATACTTGGAAAAGCGTGCTTCATGATGGTGTATGTTTTCTTTTCGAGTTTGTAAAGTTTTTAGCTGGTGACACGATGTAAATGGAACTTATCTTTAATGCATTTATAAATTTCAGGACACTATTTCTGTTCATAATCCAACATTTTACGCTCAGCGTTTCATCACTTTTCTCAAATCGCATGTATTTCATATATTAGCAGGTAATTATTATTAATTTAATATGATTTACTGCATATTAGTTATTTAGTTCCTAAAGATGTACGCATGTGGGACCGGTAAAAGGTTCGCTGATTACATCCTTAATTTTTCAGCCCGGTAAGCATATTTTGAAGAATTGAAGTGATGGTTAAATTTCTTGAGAATATGAATTTTTCTCCTCTTTTTGATACTTTCCAGAAAAAACACCTAATATGTAATTTTTATCTCAAATCCAAATCACTCTGTGCAATAAATGGTTTTTGCAGCTGAGTTGGTACCTAAAGGTGGCCACACAAAGTTCAAATCAGTTGTTACATCTTATTTGGGTATTTTCACCGTTATTTTTATAGAGAACTTTTAAAAAAAATAAGGTCCTTAAATTTTATAATAAGTAGATTGCATTAGTTAAATATTTACATGGCGTTTTTTTCGCTTCATTTATTTTATTGAAGCGTGACAATATTAACAGTTAAGAAGTGTCAGTAGTGTTTTTATTTCAAAAACATCAAATTTATAGGTTTCAAGTTTAAGTTTCGGTTTTTGTTTTGCTCTATTAACATCGCATTATTTCCCATATTTGGTTTTCTTAGTTTCCTTGCAAGCGTGTCAGCACATTTCACGTAAAATTTTATTTCGTTATATAGACGTGAAATTGCTTGGAAATATTGTCTTCAACTTATGTTTGACATTTAGTTCACTTTATTTAATTCTCACTGTTTGTGAATATTCATATCACAGTGATCGACACATTTTTCTGGCATGGTTATTCTCTTAGTAACTTTTAATAATTTAACTTCGTCTTTACTATAAGATTCGAAAATCTTCGAAATTTACAAATATAAGGTTCATAATTAACGTTTTGAAATCTAATGGATAAACATATATGCTTTTTTATGCTCCTTTGTCGATAGTTAGAAATTATAAGAAATGTGCTGAAAAAATTCATTTTATTAATTGTAGATTGGATTTCCAATAATCAACTGGGTGTAGTGATTGTGGAATTGAGTACTTATCGATTCATATCTTTCACAGAAAGAAGTGAACCTAAAATCACATGAAAGTATCGAATGTTGCTCTTAGAACAGTTTTTTGTTGTACAGACTATGGAATGACTTATTGATCTACTATAGCGAGAAACTTCAAATTATATTGGAAAAATGCTTTAAAATTCGATTTTGTAGTTTTTTTTAGTTTAATGTCTTAAATGAATTTCAGCACTTCGACACAGTCCTTCAAAACGATATCTTCCTAGGCGAAGTGTAACGGAAAAAGATGAAGGAGAGTCAGTTACACTGGTAGATACTTCACGAAGACCTTTACAGTAAGTTTTATTTGTTATATATGCTTTTATAAGGGGTGCTAACAAAGGTTTAGAAGGTCTTCCTTACAGGAATCGCAATTTTCCTTTCATTTCTTTCATAGATTCATGAAATTACTTTTTAATAGCGGGCTTTAAGAACAATTACTGCTTGGATATTTTATAGGAATTAAGCAGTTTGAGATTTCTATCTTATATTTTTTAATGTATTCCTGTCGAACAAGCAGTTATTGTTCAGGCTGTGTCACCATTAAACTTGTTTAGTGCTACTGATTCTAAATAATTTTTTTCTTAGTGCAAGAGAAGGTGGATATATAATATCCATCTCCTCATCAGTTTATCTGTTTGATTTGAGATAAATATAGCAAAGAATGCTTATTCGCTCTATTAAATAATTTATCGTTTTTGAGTCAAGTTCGATCCACTACAGATTTTGTTTTTCCCATGAGAGATTCTAATTACTGTTTGAAGAAAAAATGTATTTTGACTTCATATTTATCTTATGGCTGACGTTCCAAGAGAATTTCGTGTCCTTTTGTGTCAGCACGGTAATTGAATGAACGGAGTGCATATGTGTAGTTCATATTGTCCATTTATTCACTCCTTATAGTTTTTTAAATAAAATCCCTTAATTCTCGGCTCAAAATTTGTTTTAGTAAACAACGAGAAAAGAAAGTTGAACGTCTATTTGCTCCTGATCCTGATCCTACGGAACTGTCGGGAGTTATTAAATTACATTCATCTGAAGAGGATATCATGGTAAGTTTTTTGAAAGTGTTCAGTAACTTGTAATTTTGTGAATCCAGATGGCACCTGAATAGAAGCCATAGAAAGTTTATTTTCTCACGCATGCTTGTTACTGTTTGCTTATCGCTTTTTCATTGCTACAATCTCTTGTTGCTTCTCTTTTTTTCGAAATGAGGAAAGGAGAAATTAAAGAAAATTAAATTGTACAAAACTTTGGATACTTCAGTGTTTATCCGGTAATATTTAATGAGACATTGTTATGTAAAAAGAAAATCCGTGATGAAATTGGTTTTTTTTTTGCTGTTGAACTTTTGTGAATATTAATTACATACCGCCTATGAAAAATGCATTATAAGATATTTTCAAATGTGATGTGCGAAGCAAAATTTGCTTTTATTCACACAAAGATATTAATAATATTAATTCAAGAGCAAAATCTGAAGGAGATGCATAAGTGAACTTATTTCAAATTCGCTATTATAATTATTTTCAGACACATTTGTAAGCCAAGTTAAGCCAACTTAAGCCAAATCAGCTTTGCGCTTACCATCACTTGCCATTCGTCTCCCAGTGCGTTTATGGTTTTCATTTTGTTGATTCACTTTTGGAATGACCCAAACCAGATTTTTTATTAATTGTTGTATTTTTTTGCAAAATCCAGATTCTAACTTCATTATTGCTTGCACATAGCACAACTCCATTTTTTGATTTTTTAATGGAGCACTTAGCAGAGAAATGAAATTGAATTATAGAAATTTTATTTTATAATTATTGAATAATCGCTTGTTTATTTTTTCATTAAAACTTATTGCCAGTTTTTGTCAGGCTCTAATTTTTTGCATGAATCACATTAGCATTTTTAAGCTATGCTTGATTTTGTGTATTTCTTTTCAAATATTAGCTGATTTTTTAGTTTCTGTTATCTCTTTATTTTAAAAGCAATTTTTAAATGATTTCTTTTTGCTTCCTTTCCTGTATGTTTTTTGATTGATGCACCTTGACGATTTTTTGCGCATAACTCCCACTTATGTTATTGTAGTTGTGTCTTGCAAATAATTTTAAAAATCTATTTTTGAAGTTAACTTAATGACGAAAGAGGAATGTTGCGTGTGTTGCAGTCTCTAGTTGCAGTTCGTTCTATTCCCAATGTATATTAATCTCTTTTATTTCACCGGTGGAAAAGTTATGAATTACTGCTGCTTAAATTTAACACTTTGTGTTGCATCTACTATTCATACTGTTTTATTGTAAGAATTAATCAGTTTTCAAAAATATGGAAGTTATTTCCTCGTGCAGTGAAGTTATGGTGCTTTTTTAAGTTTTTAATTTGTTATTTCCTTTTATCACACATGCACGATCAGCAACAATTCTTCCTTTGTTTGTTACATAGATTGAATGTAGTTTGTAAGCTGAAGATATTTAACGAGTAATTTCAAGCTTTTGCTATAAAACTTCCGAAATATGTAAAAGTGAAACTTTTTTGAAAAAGTTGAAGACAGCAAAAGCGCTGTTTACAAATCGTCTGTTGTATTTTTTCTTCAAAAAAAACTTCCTTTTGCAGACGAAGTCTTATGGATAAAGTTCGCCAACAATGCGTGGATTGTGAAAATTGATCAATTAACCCTTATGCGCATTAAATGCATTGTACCTTCTTTAGCTGAATACTTTTGTTACTGCTTTTCATTGCTGCTTTGAAAATAGGATTTTTAAAAATTATCTTAATTAAAATATAAGAAATAAGAATTATATTTGGATCAGAATTTGTTTAAATCAAATCTCAAATATGGACTTTTGATTTCGAACTTTCGATTGTTTTGTTTTTTAATAAGGAATAAGTAGGAGATACTTGAGAGATGGATTGAAAGACCTGTAAAAAATGCTTGAAAAATCTTTGTTGCCGTTTTAAAAAATTTTTTGTTTTAAAAATATACGTCAATTAGCTACTGGTAACTAATATATAGTTGAAGTTATTACTAATTAAAATTTACTCAAATATATGCATAAGTTATAATTTGAGAGCTTTGTTTAAGTATATCCTGTGCAGTTGTTGAATTATCGTTGTCTTTTAATGCATTATAGATTTAAACAGAATTTGTCAATTTGAATATTGCATGTGCGTGGTTTTGTTTTCATGTTTATAACCAATTATATTCTAAATGAGGGAAATGGATTACTTTTCATTAGTACCACAACATGAGCTCTCTGCCTAGTTGCATTAGTTGATCAAGAAATTGCAAAAGATATGCGCCGTATATACCCCGAAAATCGGGAAACTTTAGGAAAATGATTTCTGGATTTTATTAGTAGCCATAAGAAGATTAAGGCTTTTTTTAAATAATAGCTAAGCAATACACTAACTCTATCTGCTGTCAAAGATGAGCAGAGTAACGAGTAACCACTATCTTCGAAGATTTTTTGGAAATGCTGCATTACTAATGAAGATATGTATGAAATAAATTCGTTGGAAAACAAATGTGACTTATTCAGATGTGCAAAGAAAGGGTCGATTCAATTTACAAAACATCGTTTGCTTTTTTTAAGTAATATGAAGATCACTTAAAAATTAAGCGTAGGGACACGTGAACCAGTTGTAAACCAATTATAGGTTATCCATAGAGTTACCATTTGGTTGTAATAGATGATGGAAGATTTTAGGTAGTGTAACCCACAACGCAAGTATTAGCGGGAGAACATTCAGTTTTGCAAATGATAATTTATTTGAAATTAGAACAAGCGGGCATTGAAGCACAGTGCATTGCCGTTGATTATCCTTTTTGAAATTTTTAAATTGGAAGTTTTCAAACTTCATAAATATTTTGATTGATTTCGCTGTTATTGAAAAAAATCGTTTAAATAATAATTCCATTTCTTCTGTATTATTTAATTATTTATAAATATTTATAGAAAGGTCTGATGATTAGTCTATTTCATTTCATGAATATGAATTTTCATTGAAAAAAAAGGTGAGATGTATTTGTTTGAAAGAACAGAGTAGAATTCCTTTTTAAACTCCACAGTACTACTGTTTACTGTATCGTTGTGAAATTACTACTAAAATTCTAACAATAGGAAAATGTGTGGAAAGCCTAAAGTTTCAATAGTAGAAGAAATAAATTCTATTTTTTATTCACTCGTGTGAAAAACATTTCAAATTATATGAATGGTCTTTGGTTTAACATAAATATGAATTAAATCCACACTGTTTTTGCTTGAAGATATTTGGCAGGAATGCAATGAAATTTTGAAACTTTTAATAATTCCGCTAGAAAAATTAAAGAGCTATTAAATTTCGTGTCAAATCTACTTTGTATACCAAGCAGTTTGTTTAGATAGTTATAAACGTTGGTAGACTCTTGGAATTCAATTTGCTTTGTTTTTTTCCAAATTTTTTTTTTTCATACAAAATAATTTGAGCATTTTGTAATCACAATTTTACACTCGAGTCATTCGCTGACAGTTTAAAAAGAGTGATTTGAAATGAAACAATTTTTCTCTACCATTTTCTTCCCAAATCCATCATTTCTACTCAACGAAATTCTTCTCTACTGCTTTTCGCTCTTCGCTGTAAAAGTTTGCAAAAGTATAAGGGCGAAAAACGTGCATACTGATTGTCTCATATGGAAATTGACATTTCAAAAAGTTCATTAAATGAAGACATATCAATTTGATGGACTGTTTTGGAAAATTTTTTTTGTTTTCAATCGTTAATTCGTGCCCCTCTAAAGGTCAAAATTTATGATGCTTGAATTCTCATATTAGGCACTGTAAAACTTTTAATTAACCGTTATGAAACCAATCTTTAGATGGGCAATTTTTGATTTCAGATACTACTTGATGAGGGTGAAAGGGTCAACGAGATGGATTATGAATTTTCTAAAACTCAAACAAGCGAATACACATAATAATTGAGTTGTAAAATTGATGCAATCTATGGACTTGGCGAAAGAATTCGAATTGAATTATATAATATCGTGTCGGGATTTATCGGTATTAGTGATAGCATCCGATGTTCATTGCTGTTGGAACCATATGTGAAGCTTCAACTATCACCTGAGAAAGAACACCTTGTTAGAACTCATCTTGTTCATGTATCCAAAAATCCTAAGTATGATGAAGTTTTTTCCATGTATGGAGTGGATACATTATAGCTTGCTATAACTATTTTACATTCTTTACATTTCGCGGTTAAAAAATTCCATTGATTGAAAAATAGTAAGAGTAATATAGCTGTCTTAATTGTTTATTTTTGACTTATTGACCTCTTTCATAACAAATAATTGTTCTTTGCAAAAATACTTCGAAAATATTAAATTCTAGGTAATTTTAGGTAATTGCATTTGATCGTTAGAGCCGAGATACATTGCTAGGTGAAGCACATACTCATTAAAAGATACGAATTTGTTGAACACTGGGATTATCGCTGTGGGTTTGGAACTAAAAAGTCGTGGAAATGACACTAATAATGATCATGTACAAGTATTGCTATCATTGTGCTATCAGTCAGCTACAAATAAGATTGCAGTTGTACTGATTAATGCAAAAAGTTGCCAAAATTGATTGTCAGTGGATTGGCTGGTAAGCTAAATTCTTCAAAAAGTTTATTCAATTAATTTTTTTAATCATTACATATTTCCTTATTTTTCGATAGCTATCAAATTCATGCGACTGGCGGTGTTCTTTTTCCAACATATTGTATTACTCACATCATACCATATCTAACCGCCTTATCTATTGCAGAATATTTCTCATTTTTCATTAATTCATTTCAATTCACTTTTAGCATCTTAACATTTCTTTAAATTTTGTGATTTTTCTGATTTAAATTTCCACCGGTTTGAATCATTTGTTTTCGAGTTGCAAGAGCAACATTTGGATAATGTCAAATTTGAAATTGTGGGTATGAACTGGAATTGATTGACAGAAAATGGGCTGTCTCAATTTTGCTTTGTAAAGTTGAATTAAATTAATGAGCAAAGGATTATTTGATGATATAATGGAGAATGTTGAGAACTTTGAACTCTTTGGTAGGGAAATTCTCGTGTTTTTTGATAATATTAGAATTACAGTATGTGTTTAATTGCAAGTATTAGTTTGTGGAACAAACACAGTTAAAAATTTTGTTTTCTGAAACCTGAAATTAAATTGATATCATATTTATTTTGAAATAAAAAAAATTTATTTATTTTGAAATTGTTTATTGAGTTTGGAAATTTACACATTTTCAGATGATTGGTAAATGTTTTATTGGACCCGATGATGATCACTGGCATTCAAGTACGGAATAATCCACAGTTAACAGATTGCTAAATGGCACCAGTTGTCTGTATGAACGGAAAATTGAAAAATTTACAAAAAAAAAAAAAAAAAATATATATTTAACTATTGTATTTCTTTGATTTTATTATTTCTAGCATTTTTGAATGAAAAATTTTAAGTATATTCACGATACGGGAGACATTCAATGGTCAAAGTAATGTAATATAGTTTAAAACATTCCAGTATATGCATTTATTGTATATAATAAAAATTATTTACATACTATGCCAATTTTGAAAAGATACTGTATTGTTCTATGTTAAGGCATATGAAAAGAGACACAAGACGCAAGTATTAATACAAATTTAATGGTAAGAAATGAATTTAATGCAACCACTGCACTAATAATTGCATCATCTCCTTATTCACACCAGAATACCATTCCTTCTCGTTAATATTTTAGCATATCATAAGTGCTTTCATTGCTTCTGTCAATGTCCTTCAGTTAAAACGAAATATTTCAGCGCCCATAACACTATTTCAGAAGTATGGTAATTCAAAAAACTATTGATGTCACTTGAAACGGCTCCATAAGCTTCATATGCTATCATTATAACTTAGCTGAAGTTTCGAACTCCTTTTAGTGAAGTTAAATTTGATTATCTAAAATTGAAATTACAATGTGCCAACGATTATGCTAGTGTCAGCACCATTCATGGAATCATTACATAAATTATGACGGCTGAGTAAAAGTAATTCGTATTATCTAACAAGATGTTGATAGAGCATGTTTTCAGAAGAAAAGATTATTCTAGAAATTGAAAGAACTTTAGGGTAAATGTATTCCAACTTTTTTTCCAATGTTGAAAAGTTACCTCCGTAAAGATTGCGCAGCCCTCTCCGTTGTTCATCTTGTGCTTCAAAGCACTTAATATTCCATGATTTCTTTCACTTTTTTGCAACGGTGGATATTATTATAAAAGATTTCAATTCCATTTTTCTAATAGATTTATTAAACACAACAAGAAAATAAAGCTTATTAGCATAGAGATACGTGAAAATATCTCCAGCAATAAATGTAACTTCATATAAATCTATTCAGCTACTTATTCCGCAAACTTTTTGTGATGAATGAATCTTTCGAAAAATCCAAACTGAGGAAAAAAGGAACACTGACTACTTTAATCCTTTGTGTCTGAATACTTCGATGTGTCGCCTATTGCAAAAAGTGATCTTTATTCCTTTCAGATTATAGAACTTCAAAAGCTCATTTATTCCAAATCAGAAATTTTAAAACAATGAAAAAGTGATATTTATAAACTTCACAATACTTCTTAAAAAACTATTATTAACAATTTCCTATTGCCGATAAGCACAAAGTAGCGTGTGATCCGCCAAAACCAAAAGAATTCACTAAAGCCATTTGTCCCTTATCCCATCTTTCTGATTGTTTAAGAAATCGCAAATTCTCTTTAATATCAGTTTCTTCCAATCTGACATTCCCCACCAGTTTGCCTTTTTCAATACACATTGCTGTAATTGCTGTTTCAATGGCACCAGCAGCAGCCAAAGTATGACCTATATGACCTGCAAAATGCAAATTACGTCGATAGATTTAGAAATCTTGCTTGCATACGAAATTGTTTTTAAAATTCATCCCGGAATTTTATTTCTGAAATAAAATTTAAAAGATTAACAATATTTATGCAGCTGAACTCGGAGCTCAGTAAATCTATGTATTAGTTCAGATAATAAGAAGAGTAACTAACCTTTAATCGACGAAACTGCAACGCCAGGGAAAAGACGAGCAATAGCTCGTGATTCGAAATGATCACCAAGTACAGTCGAAGTTGCATGAGCATTCACGTACGTAACCTGCTCTGGATTGATGCATGAATCAGCCAAACACCTTTCCATACTTAGAAAAGCTCCGATACCATCTTCTGATGGCGTCGTTATGTGGTAAGCATCGCCTGCGACACCTTTAAATATCAACAAATCACTAAGTAGGGGAAAATTCGACGCAACTTTCTGTACAAAATGTTTTGCTACGATTTATATTGATCCATAATGTTCGAAGTTGGATCTTCTCGTCTAATTGTCAGAACCATGTCCAGACGGTAGCGGAACTATGATCACATATCATTTTATTGTAGTCTATATAAAGGAAGAGAGTCCTCGTTCGGTTTTTTGCACTTCGTGACACCACTCAGCTACAAATTTTTCCCAATTATTCTCCACAAATAATTCAAAACTCCGTTCTACGTGGTTAACTTATTATCAGTTGTTGTATCGAGAACTCCAATTTCGAATTTTCCACAACACACTAAGTCGCCAGTTTGTTTACGCATTGAATATATGAACTTTTTTTCAGATGAATCTCATTTGATTATGCATGTCGAAAGATTAATGATTATGCATTTTCAAAAAAAAGTTGCAATGAATACATAAAATAAAAAATAATTCCAACTTTTATTAACTGTAAGTCAAAATCATCTAAAAGCTCGCTATATACCGAAATGTAACTAGCAAGTTTAATCTCCTATTAATTTATAAATTATTCCACCACAAAATAGTTTACCGTATCCCCTAATTTCTGCATAAATATTCGCTTTCCGTTTAAGTGCTTCTTCCATTTCTTCCAGAATCAAAATTGCTGCACCTTCGCTCAATACGAATCCATCACGCCGTTTGTCAAATGGCCGTGAACAAGTCTTAGTTAATGCTCTGCAATTTTGGAATAAAAAACATCAAAATCTCAAAGTCCAGAATATATAAATAAATCAAGGTTGACTAACGCATACGAAGAACTAAGTTAATGCTACCGCATGTAATTAAAAAATCTATTTTAAAACAGGAGAATTTTAATGCAGTAATGCTGTTAAGATTTGAAATGAAGATCCAAGCAGAGAAGAGAAGTTCACGAAAACAAAGATGATAAGATGATCTTATGGTTTGAGCAACCATGTACAAGTAAATGATGTGATACGATGTTCTGGTAATATGATCAAGCTCTATGACACAACACTTGTAAACTTTAGAAAATTTTTAAAGACTCAGTATTACTATGAGTTTTTTTTTCAAGCTCCCATAATTGTCACAAATACCAGTGGGTGGACGGAGTGAAACTTAAATAGGTTAATCAGAAATATTTAATATATAAAGAAAATCGAAACCTCATCTGACTGAATCCAGTTATTGCTATACTATTGATACATGCTTCAGTCGCACCTGCCAGCATACGTTTCGTTCGACCTATCCTAATAAATGTTGCAGAATCTCCAACACTATGCAAACCTGTCGCACATGCCGTACAAGAACTAAGCTGTGGCCCACGCATACCAAATCTACAATTTAAATAAATGCTTTATAAGTAAATAATGAGCTTGTCCCATAAGCTATAAGTTATTTATAAGTAAATCAAAAGTTCGAAATTAATAGCTCTTTAAAAAAACAACAAATAACATCATGAACTTACTTGATACTTACATGTCCTGCTGGCATGTTGGTCAGTATACGTGGTATAAAAAAAGGTGTCACTCGATGTCCTTTACCTTCTGTAATTTGTTTACCCACTTCATAAATCACCTCCAGATCAGCTATACCCATTCCAACATTAACACCGGTTTCCTCCATGTGACATTCCTTTAAACCAGCATCTTTAACTGCCTCTTCTGCTGCAACGAGTGCTAACACACTGCCTAGAATCTAGAATAGTTAATAGTCTGCAAAATTAACAAATATCAAATAGGAAATTCAAAGTTAAGATCCACAAGGAATGAATCCAATGGGAACTCCCAAAATGAGCTTTTTGAAATACACTGACTTCCTCATAAGGACGAGTAAAAAACCTCAATAAGTACCTCTGCTCATTTGTTTCAACTCTCGAGATGTCCATGAACTCAAATCAAGGCCATGTTCCCCATGTTCCGAAATTCGTCCCACAATTACTTTGAACTTCTCATCATTTCGCAGCGCAACATTGTTAGCTAATAAATTGTCAAATAGAAGTTTTTTACCGACACCAAATGGACTTACAATACCTATACCCGTTATTACAACTCGTTTCATCAAACCTGAAAGCATCGTCAGTGATCACTCGTCTGAAACCAAATTCAAGCACAATGATGTCTTTTAAACAAGTTCACAGCAAATATAGAAGGGTCGACAATTTGTAACATCGACTATGAAACTATATAAACTTCAATATGTAATGATAAATATAAGCAACAAAAACTTTATAATCTAAATACTTTGAAGATATATTTTATCTTCTAGATTGGCTCTTCAAATTTTAAGCTTCATATTTTTGCTTCAATTTGGAATATGCACACAAAATTTTCTAACCCTATTAGTATATTAGTAAGCAAGGCACTGTGTTTGCTCACAATTAAACTTCAGTGTAAAGTATTGATAAGAAACAGTGAAAAATTTATAACACATTTTACAACATTGCCAAGTTCAAAATAAATTGAAAGCAACAAACAATAACAATGTGTAAATAACAATCATTTACCATGATCAAAACCAATCTCATCTTTATGTATTATTTAAGCTAATTTTTCGCTCAGTTACGGCTTCTTCATTGAAGAGCTCGAGCAGTTCCCAGCATTTTTTCAATGTAATATCTAAAGTAAACTATCATTTGGAGATGAGTCGTGCAAGTTTTTCAAATTCTTTAGCTAGAAATGAATTGTTGTGTTTCTCAAAGTAGTCTTCGCCAGCATCAGCACATTCAGCCATATGACTATCGAATGGTAATGAAGCAAGTAAAGGAACAGATAATTCATTGCACATTGTTTCAGCGCCACCAGTTGTGCGTGGAAAAAGCTGTGAAACCTTTGAACAACATGGACAAATAAATGATGACATATTTTCGACAACACCCAATATGTTAATTTTTGTTCTCCGACAGAAGTTGATCTGAAAAAACGAAAGGTTATGGCTTCAAATATCGGCAGAATGTGATCAATAGATTTTCCTATAAGAAGTAAAAGTATTAAAGATGAGAAAAACACTGACTTCTTTGCGAACATCAAGCAATGATATCTCTTGAGGTGTAGTTACTATGATAGCACCATCTACAGAACCAGTTTGAAGAAGAAACTGAACAGTGGAGATATGTTCATCTGACGTTCCGGGAGGTGTATCAATCAATAAGTAATCCAAATTTCCCCAATCTACATCCTGAATTTAAATGTCACAATTTGTCAGAGAGTGATGTTCATTTCCTGTCCAATGAAAGAAGCATTTTGTTCTGCATATTAACATTTCAAAAGATAACGAATCTATTCCATAACACTTCAACTAATTTCAACAAATTCAGTTTATGACTGATTCATTTCATTGTTTTTAAAAACAAATGATTATGATTTACTCCAAAAAGAAAAACAATATAGAAAAGAATGATCACCTGACTTGTACATGGAAAAATACATACTTACGACAAAACTGATTTATGGTATTTAAAATTCTGGCCAAATCAATATACGTAAATCTTAGGACACAAATTTAACTTTCTTTATATAGTATCATAGTTCATTCTTGAATGAAGATTTCCTTAATTTCAATATCTAAACAAATAGCTGGAAAAAATATCAACAAAGAAATCAACCTTTAAAAATTGCTTTATTAAAGCATTTTTTCGCGCTCCTCGCCAAATAACTGCTTCAGATCTGTTTTGCAATAAGAATGCAATGCTCATTATTATAAGGTTATCTTTCACAACAATAGGACACCAACCATCACCACTCTCATGAACACTTTCTTGTTCAACACCCAGTATTCGCGCTTGTGATGGTCCACAAATGTCTACATCCAGAAGTCCAACCTTCAAAGATTTCATGTCCTTCTACATAGCAAACATTCATTTTAAGATCAATTGCTTAGTAAAACTTTAATAATAATTACCTGCATTATAACAAACCAATATGGACTTACCTGCATCTTATCATCCTTCGCCAGCGCTCTAGCCAAATTAGCCGCCACAGCACTTTTTCCGACACCACCCTTTCCAGAAAGTATCAAAATTTTGTGCTTAACATCTTTTAAACGATCCGTAATTGCCAGAAGATCTACGTCCGGTTTTTTGGTTTCGCCAGATGCACACAATGTCTGATTTGGACAACCTGCACACGAAGCTACCTGCAACTTTTATAAATAATTTCAAGTATATTATTGACGCTTTAAAAATATCTTCTAAATTCAGTTGCCCACTGCAAAGACTATAATATGTAGACTACTTTTTTATTTCCAAAAATTTTCTATGCCAATTTAGTTGGTTAAAATATGGAAAAAAATTCATAAAATTAGCCGAAAAAAAAACGAAAATGCTATGAGACAATATGAATTTCAATATACCAGCACTAGAAAAAGTGATTAAAAAAAGCACGGAAATATTATGTTATTATTAAAAGGCCTACAAAGACGTGAATCTTTGAAACTTAAAAATATCATTTGAGGTTTTTTAAAAAATGGTCATTGAATTCCTCTTATTTTGATTTTTAAATATTTGCTTTTTTTTTCCGACATACCTAGACATAAAAAAATCTGTTTCGCTAATTTACATGTTGTTAATTCGTTAATATTTAATACGACAAAAGTTAACCTTGACAATAAAATGCAAATTAAAGCTACCGACTGACTTCAAAGCGTTTGGATACTAGCAAACCTACGTTTGTAGCCAAATTACTTTATACGTTAAACGTTTACAAACGGAAATAAAATTCAGAACATGCCTATTACCAATCTGATGCTTCCAACTCCCTAACATAATTTCACTACCAGAGGTAAAAAAATCACCTTCCCTGCATTCGCAGATGTTGCACCGGGGCAATTCTCATTCGCATTTTCAGGGACATCATTCATCGCTTTTGACAATCTAAGCAGCTTAATCAAGCTTTAGGAAAGCGGAAGCTAAATAAAAAGACCTACGTGTATCACGAAATAAAAGCAAAGCCATCTACATATTCCCCAAAATAAATCAAAACTAAAGGTCATGAAATAAAATTTTTATACAAAACTTTTTTTACGTGAAAAGTTTTACGTGAAAAGGAAATCGTTGCTAAAAAATCAAAACAACTAGCGTCTGCTCACGCTTTACAAAACAGATCATTATCAAAATTCACCTCTGACACTTAGACAAATAACCACATTTACATTTGCTCAACAATTCCGATACACGAAGAAGAAAGCAAGGCACGAACTTTCCTACTTTATCCTCGATAGTCTTTTTATAAATAAAACACATGTTATTTGATTGTAACGCTTGAAAGAAATATATCATTTTCAGGTATATAGATTTGCTATGAATGCTAGCACATACTACATACATACGAGTCATACGAGTTCAAATTTTAAAAGATTTAATTCAATAATGTCATACAATGCATGAAAAACTTCAAGTCTTCCTAAAAGCTGTCCGAAAGAATGCGTGTATATTTCTTGCTTTCGTAGGACCTAAACCAGGACATAACAGCAAACTGTCAATATCCGCATTTGCTATTTTCCGGATGCTGCCAAAAGTAGCAATCAAATTCTGCGCATCAGATATTGTCAGTGACCGGATAACAGTAAGAAATTTGACCGCCTGAAAAGTGAGCACAGCTTTTCGTAATTGTCACTTTGAAAAATTCCAAAAAAACAGGTCAATCCTCATTTTCATTGCGAAAATAACGAAGCTTAATGAATAATCGCAGAATGCCAAGAAAGTAGTAAGAAGAAAGCTAAAACAACTACTTTCTTGGTAAAGACCACATTATTGCTTTTTTATACTAAAACTTTTCTTTGGGGAACAACAAAAAGCTTCACTTTTCATATCTTGCGCAAGGTCGGACAAAAAAGGAATAAATTACCTGATGTAACTCGCTGTCGTCATCTGGCAAGCAAAGTCGCTTTTTTTTTCGTTCTTCAACCGCATTAATGGCGCTTTGTTCATTTCTATTTCTCGAAATATACAAATTTTCCAAGTATTCTGCAGCTTCTTCAGCAGAATAACAAAGCATAAGTGTCCAACCAGTTCGATAACAAAAGAGATTTAATTCCCGTAGAATATGGCGTGGTTCCACATTCACAAGCACCAACAAGACCTAGAAAACTTACGTCTTAAAATAATATAACCAAAACTATATGAAAACTAAACAATCATTTGCAATCTCTATTCGTCTTGAATATTCGAACAAAGGATGTGTTCACTTAATTAGCAGTAGAAAAATACCATTAAAATTTAGCGCCTTCTTCGATCATCTTACCTTTATTGCATACCCAACACCATCACTGTTTATGCGGCTCTCTATATAATTTGGATGAAGTTTATGCCATTTTAAACTGAGATACAAAATTCCCATTTCCTTACCAGCCTCAAAATCAGCCTGGAATTTAAACTTTTCTTCAAATAGATTATAATGTTGTGAACATTTATACTTCAACTTTATCCATTTTCTTTTTTACAAATTAAAATACTGAAAAATTCAGCTTAGCAAAACTAAACAGAACTTTAATATCGGCCCACTCGAAAGGCACATTACGTATATACTTCAGTACGGGATTTCCTTCTTGACGTTTCCGGTTAATAATCAGTCTTGAGTTTAGCAAAGTCGCTCCTGTAAAATATCTCATGTAAGATACAATACCGATAATTCCAAAGAAGTGTGCTCGTGCATTTCTAGCTTTATTTCTTTAATCTAGACTTTTTAAATAAAATGATACCAATACTAAAGTAAACCTGACTGTCTGGAACTAGGAACTTCCATTTCCGGTACGTCAGCACTGCAAATGAAAAATCCAATATATTGAGCAGAAATTTGTAAGTATGTGTAAATCACATACACAGCGTCACAGAAATAATTTGCTCCACCAGTTTACAAAAAGAATGAGTGGAATATAGGTAGATCCTCATAAATTTATCTAGCAAAACATCGATGAAAGCTTTATTGTCATCGAAAAAAATGAGTCACAAATGACAATGAAGAGAATTGCGAAGGAGAATTGAGAATATTGCGATATCAAACATGAAATAAAGAAAGACATTTCCAAATCCCAATCAGCATTATTGTATGAAACAAATAAAAATAAAAACGACACAGTCAGAACTGAAAGCATTTCTACAACATTACACAACGAATTATTTAAAAAATAAGTTAGATATGTTCATGTACAACAGCAAGCTTCAACTTGTAGCATGAAGCTATCACGCCGCACCAAAATCATGTATCCATTTTTCATACTTTTGAACATCAGAGTAAGAAACCGATGGTGATGTATTTTGTATTGCTTGTGAAAAATCATTAGAAGTAATCGGCAAATCAACCTCTTCCTGCGTCAATGCTTTAATCTCCTCAGCTGTTAGATCAGCAATACGCACACGCATACTCATCATTGCTGCTTCACGACAAACATTTGTAATATCCGCTCCCGAATAACCATCAAGCAAATCGGCCACCTGAAAAGGATGCTTAGCTTACCTCTAAAAAAGTTTAGAAGACAAACAACCAAAAGAAATTAAAAAGAAATAGTCTTCAAACAACCTGCTGTTACGTCATACCATGTTTTGAAAAACAGACTATCCTATTTTCCGTTTTGTTAAAATACAATATTCATTCAGTAACTTGGAATAAAGACTTACAACTTCTAAATTAACTTCTTCATCGACAGAGACTTCAGCTAAAGCCAACTTTAACAACTGACATCTGTTAGTTTTATCTGGCAATGGAATATATATTCGTTTCTCAAGACGCCTTTTCAGAGCTTCATCCAGGTCCCAAGGAAAATTTGTAGCAGCTAGCACAAGAACTCGCGAAACGTCTGGTGAACAACCTAAGAAGCGGAATTTCCACAGCATTTAAACAAAACAAATAAAATTACTTGCTCGCCCAACAAATTTTTAAATCAATTTGATATGACATCACTATGGCCATCACTGCTTAGAAAACTACATAATTGGATTAAATCGAAAATGTTTTTTTTTTTTTTCGAAAACAACATCTTACCATCCATCTGCGTTAATAACTCCGATTTAACTCGACGTGATGCCTCGTGTTCGCTGTCAGCACCTCGTCTGCTACATAGACTGTCTATTTCATCAATAAATATCGTTGAGGGGGCATAAAAGCGAGCCTAAAAATAAACCAATTTCTTGAAAAAAGAAAGAAATAATCATATTCAAAAATAAAATGATAGAATAATTTGACTACAGACATAAAACCAACAACAGAACTTGCCATTTTAAAAAGAAGCTGCACAAGTTTTTCAGAATCTCCACGATATTTTGAAGTCAGTGTTGCAGATGACACACAGAAAAATGTCGTTTGACTTTCCGTTGCAACAGCTTTTGCAAGCATAGTTTTACCTGTTCCTGGTGGACCAACCATACAAACACCTCGCCACGGGCGCCGAATGCCCTGAAATGGACTTTTGGACTCAACTTCTTGTCAAACAGTATTATTGAAGAGACAAAAAAAGAAACCTTGAAGAAATTCGGCATAACTGATGGTAATATAACAGCTTCTTTCAATAGCTTCTTCGCTTCATCAAGACCAGCAATATCATCCCAGTAAACATTAGGGCGCTTCTGCATAATATCACGTTCAATAACTTCCACCAGTTCCTTGTCGAATCCTCTATCGTCAAACACTTTCTCACTTCCTCCTTTCTTCTAAAAACCATTATGGAAACAAACTATAAAATAAATATACTCAGTGTTGCATAAAGTAACGGCTCGTAAATCATCGAACAGAATAAACGAATCAGTACAAAGTGAATCAAATCACAAAATACCAGCATGCTGAATATGACAGAACTCTTACGTTGCTATTACTTTCATCTTCCTCCTTCGAGATTACTTCCGATAGTTCACTCATAGAAGCACGTCCCAATGAGTTCGCTCTTTTCGTGGTACCACGATTTCCTGAACTAGTGCTAGGAGATTTCCCTACGAAACCTTTTTTTGTTTTATTATCAACACGGGAGTAGATTTGCTTTTTAGCCATATTTTTTGGACTCGGGATGGCCGATGTTTTCTTCGTTAAAGGAGGTAGTGGCCATACACTAGGATCGCTTGGTGGTGCATCAGTGGGTGATGAAGCTGTCGTTACACCGGCCATTTGTTGCATTTGTGAAACGACATCCGCAATAGCATTCATTCGTTCGACATTCAACTTCAACATTGATTTTACCTGAAAGAATATTAAATACAGTGTCTACATATTATCAGATAACAGATTAGGATGGAAAAAAGCAAAAAGTACTGTACTAGCTGCATATATTTTCACATTTGCTAACCTAATAGATAAAATTGCTTGCATTGATTACATTACTCAATAATAACAACAATGACCATATTCGATATCATTTATTCAGAAGCGACGTATAGTACTGCGTTTTTGCGTAGTTTTTGCGTCTTTGCGTTTTGCGTAAAAACGTTTTTGCGTTTTTGCCAACTACTGCCGATAGTTCATGTATTTGCATTTCTTGCTTAAAAGAATGATTTCTTACTTTAATAAGTTGATCTTTATTTGAACACTCGGTCAATAGACGACGTTCAACGAGCGAAAGCGTAGTACGTAAGAATAGCGCTGATTGATCATACTTACGACGTAAAGCGGCTTCTTTAGCAGCTCGATAGCTTTCCGATATTTCCCATTCCATTTTTGCTGCCTGAAATTGATCAGTGATAATTTGGAAAATAAATACGATATTATTATGACCTTTACTTTATTGAATTGCTCTTTGTTCTTTCGGTCATTGGCTACTTAGATGACCGTTCAATTAGCGAGAAAACGTGCACTAACACTCATACCATACACATTAAATAAAATAAAAAAATTCAGTAGAATTGTAAAAAAAAATTGAAAGGAGAGATTGTTAAGAAGAAATAAGTTAACGAATGAAAATTAATATCCCATCCCTTCATAGTTTTTATTGTTATTTTGATGTTTATGCACTTAATTTTTAAAAATTTAGCGATAAATTTTGCAGTTGGTTTCTCATTCAAAATTTGATAAATGATAGAGGAAAGCTACGATGACAATTAATCGATTAGTCTGAAAATTCTATTATATTCTACTATATTATTTATTATAATTATTTTCATATTGCTTCAAAAATGCTTCATTTAAATAATATTTCATTCATAATCAATAAACAATGAATTATTTTTCAAATAAATTGTAAACATTTTGCCGCCAAAGGAAAGTAAAATTCATAAATTTTGCACCGTGTATGAGCTCCATTAACAAAGAGATGATGAATTGTAGTTAAGGAAAAGATAAATCAAGTTTTCAAAATTTCAAAGAAGCGTAAGCTATTATTTATAAAATATGCTTTGCTAGTAACAATGATAAAGAAATGAAAGATTTTTAGTTTTTCAGTAAAAGATTAAAAAAATTTTATTGGCTTTATTGCAGTGTAAGCATTGAAATGATTGATTGATGATGATTGATGGATGATTCAACTTCTCTGGTACAGAGAACTTCTCTTGTAGGGAGACTCAACTTCTCTCGTAGAGAGATTTTTCTCGTAAATTCAACTTCTCTCGTGGAGAGACTTTTCTCGTAGATTCAACTTCTCTCGTAGATTCAATTTCTCTCGTAGAGAGATTCAACTTCTTGTAGAGAGATTCAACTTCTCTCGTAGAGAGATTCAATTTCTCTCGTAGAAAGATTCAACTTCTTGTAGAGAGATTCAACTTCTCTTGTAGAGAAATTCAACTTCTCTCGTAGATTCAATTTCTCTCGTAGAGAGATTCAACTTCTTGTAGAGAAATTCAACTTCTCTCGTAGATTCAACTTCTCTCGTAGAGAGATTCAACTTCTCTCGTAGAGAGATTCAATTTCTCTTGTAGAAGAAGTATTTTTAAAAGAGAAAATGAGAAAGTGAAATAGAAGTAAGCATCACATCCTTTCTTTGACACCTCATTTCTTGTCCTCATTTGTTCATTGTCCTTCATATTTTTCTCCCTTCAACATAATATTCTCATCAAAAACGACAAATGTCCAATCATCAATCACTTTCTCTCTCTCTTTTCATCTATTTATATTATCTTTAACGTACACACACACACACGTACACACACACACACACACACACATACACACACATACACACACATACACACACATACACACACACACACAGACACACACATACACACACACATATCTACCTGCACTGATACGCTACCAGCATACTATGATTGATGGAATGAAATGGATGGATGGGCATGTTGTTGTTAGAAAATTAGCCAACCCTTTTATTCTATTGCCTAAGCATGAAAACCAATCCGCAATGCCATCTGTTCCCTATTCTTCTTCCTATAGGCTTGGTTAGACTAGCCTATCCAAGCTGAGCACAATGCCATCTGTCACCCATCGATTTCATCCGTCTATATGCCATATACTTTAAAGGCATGTAATAGCTACAAGTTGTAGTAGAAGCAGTGACAGCAGGCACTGCTGTTTTTAATGCTTCTTCATCATCAACGATTCCTTTTTTCCATAAGCTATAACTATTAATTTCTTTGTCTCTCTCTCTCTCTTTCTGTCTTTGTATATATATACAAACTTAGGCCTATTTACGTATCTCTATCTTTCTCTTTGTATAACATACTTAGGCCTATTTACGTACGTTTCCCTAGTTCACGAAGTTCATAGTATGTGACATAGTGACAAAAAAAAAAAAAAAAAAAAAAAAGAACTAAATATGAGTCAGTTTCTATTTTCTATTCAAAAAGCAAAACATTCTCATGCATCTAAAAGGCTGCCCTCACTTTGACCATCACAGCACATTCATTCATTCATTCATTCATTCGTTCGTTTAGTAGTAGTTGGAAGACCCCTAAGGAATTTCTCGGTGGCGTTTCTCGTGAACTAATATTACAATGATGTCTATTATAGATGCTTAATGAAGCATTTCTTTTTTCGCTTAGATTCTTGTGTACGACATTGGAAGTTATTGCTGTGAATTGGTCTAAATCTACTTTGTGTACCGCTTAATCGCGAATAATTTTGATCGATTAATTTATCCATTTTTTTTTTTCCCATCAAATGGGTATAAAAAGCTCAAAACCAAAACTATCCAAGGAAGATCTTGATTTCCTCAAAAAGAATACAAGTTTTACTGAAGAACAGATCAAAGAATGGTATAAAGGTTTCGTGGTTAGTTTTTGTTGTTTTTCTTTTTTTTTTTTTTTCAAAATTCTATTATATCATTGCAACAAAGTACACTGTACTTACATTACATACGATACATTATACATTATACTTAAATTATTTTACTTAATATTATATCGATAGACTGGAACATTGAAAGAATGATGAACACTTGAGATATAGATATTATATCATTGTATCTAGCTTCTATCAATTAGATTAGCCATAATTTGTTCATGTTAATATTTTACGATACATTACGATGATCGATACTTCATTTTACAATATTACTTATAAACAATGGAAATGAAATTGAAATTGATTCTGAATTATCTAATAAACACTCTTTGTTTGATACGTTAAGTTACTATTATTGAAAGGGAGCAAAAAAGTCTTTCAGACTGAATTTGGTAGATGTAGTGAATTTATTTTCAAGTAAACAGTATAAAAGCTAAAAATCACTGATTTTAAATCTTTAAAAAATTGTTACTAAATTATTTGATCATTTTGTCAGGAAATATAAGAATTTATAGGTACTTAAAAATTAAAATGAATTAACTGTATTGAGGTGAATTAACTTCTCACAACATTTTTTGCTAGATCTATATTTTTGGAAGAAGCTTCTCTTTCATGTTAATTCAATAATCTTAGTACGTCAGTGTGTTAATTAAGTATGTTAATTCAATAATCTTGAATAAACGAATGCCAATTGTTTACTTTCACAAGCAACTAGCGATGATAATCTAAAGGGAAGAGATTTATCAAAAATTTTATTATTGATTAAGAATAATTTTACTGATTTTTTCAAACTTTTATGGCACTACTTTCTCACCATTCATTCCTCGTAAGCTTTTCGACGTAAATTCTGAAAATGTTGTTTGAAATATGAGTACTTCATTGAAAATTGATTACACTGATGGTGTTTAGCAAAAAAATTATTTCAGCAAGATTGTCCAAAAGGTCATTTAACGAAAGATCAATTTATCAAAGTTTACAAAGATTTCTTCCCATCCGGAAGTGCAGAAGGATTTTGCGAGCACGTCTTTCGGACATTTGATACCGACAACAGTGGTTTTATTGATTTCAAAGAATTCTTATTAGCAATTAATGTTACGAGTTCGGGTACACCAGAGCAAAAACTTGAATGGGCATTCAGGATGTATGATATTGATGGTAATGGCACCATTGATGAGAAGGAAATGATTAAAATTATAGAGGTTCGTTTCTTTTCGCTTTTGAGATTTTTATTTATCCAATCATAATTAAAATGAGATCATAATTGTTCGGTTGATTTCACTTGTAATATTTGAATAACTCTTCTGTTAACGTCTATCATACCAGCATTGTAGTAACACCTGTTCTCTTTATGTAAATATTATTGCCACGCACTTTTGATAAGGTAAACAAGGTTGGTTCAGCCTGCTTCTCTAAAATCATCCTCTTCTGTTGCACATCTCAAATGAAAGAACTTTCAAGTTCATTAAATCACTTCTGATTTTTGCTACAATTTTTTCTATCGGTTCGGGGATGGTTTTTAAAATAGAATGAGACTTGTTTTCTTTTATTAAGTTATAGCTTATATAGAAATCCAAATTTCTTCTGTCTTTCGACTAGTCCTTGTTAAAATTTTTTTCTGCACAAAATTTGCTGAAGTATTTGTTTGTGTATTGTGTATCTGTAATAATGAAGCTCAAAGAGACGAGTTACGAAGTCTTGTGGAATTTGTTTTAAAGATAAAATATGCGGAAATGTTCAAAGCATTAGTCAGTATTTTAGATTAAATCTTTTTTCATCTTATGATGCTATCAATTTGCATGTAATCTTTTTTCATCTTACGATGCTATCAGTTTGCACGCAGTTTTTCGAACTTAAATAATCTGTTGTATATATAGATTATTAAACATTACATCACATCATTTGGACCCGACTAGTTTAGATCAAATTAGACTTTTATAACTAAATTCTTGTTCGTCACAAACATTTTTATTTTTCTAATTTTTTTTTTGCTCTTTTAGTTTCGGAATGGTTGTAAATTTGATGAACACTTGATTAGAGAATAACACAGCTAGTGATTAACATCAAGTACAGTATCTTAAAAATTTTTGCTCCATCAATTCATTAAGGAAAAAAATTGCAGAGTTAAAGAACTGAACCTGTTCTATTTCAAGTTTTATTGCATTGTAATAGTCACTCAATTAAATTATCTCTTCAGGCAATCTACGAAATGTTAGGGCCGGAAGTCACTAAGTCTGCTGATGATTCTCCTCGGAAACGAGCTAAAATGATTTTCGAGAAAATGGACGTTAATAACGACAAGGTTAGTTTGTTTTGGAAATTTTAATGCTTTTTCTCATCACCTCTAACGATATTATGTTCTTAATGATTTTTTTTTATGCACCACATTTTATATCATTATTTTTAAATACTAATCAAATTCTTTTCATCATTTAATTCAGCTAATTTGGAGTCTTTTGATGCAGATGACGCATATTGCGTTTTTGTTTCTTCTGTAGCTTATTGTGATTTCCTTCTGAAATTAAAAATGGTTTCTTCATAGAAAATAATGTTTTTAGGTTTATAATTTTGAATTTATCTAAAATCAGATTTATTACCTTTATGCTTAGAGAGATGGATCCTTACAGAAATTCCTGGGGTAACTTTAAACGATTGAAAGGAAACGAGATATAATCTTTTATTTTAATTTTTTCGATGAAATGAACCCTGTAATTCCTGTGGTACATTTATAACATAACAAACTGAAATCGGACAAGTGAAAGAAAATTATGTGATGATTATATCTCTGATTATTTAATTATGGTGATTATATGATTATGATTATATCTATGGATATTTGCGTTTTCAAGAATCTGCTTTAAAGCGGTACTTCTGTCATTTAACAAGAATAGCGTAAGTGAATAGAAGAAAAATGGTGCTGAGGTGATATTAAGGTGTTCATTCATTTAAATATCTAGAAAATAATGCTGGATTTTTGGCTAAAAAGTTGTTGAATTTTTGATCAAAAAGTTAAATGAGTGGTTAGTTTTTGCATTTTTACCGAATAGTACTTTATTATTAGATTTCGAGCATTACTAATGACTATTGAAGATGATTCTTGCATTAGATACGAATGTTCAGGAAAACATATTCAGGTATACCTTGGAAGATTTTTTTCCTTTGTAACTTCTATTCAGCGGACGATTACATAAACAGTAGGCAGGTTCTATCATTAATAAATGAGAATTTCGTTCCGAATTCCGTCAGAACTTTATGGAGTGAGGATTATTTCGAGTTGTTTGATAAGTGTTTAGCTGATGACATTTGGCTTGGCTTCTGTAAAGTACTGGAACTCCAATTCAGGCTGACTGTTAATTTTCTTCTTTATCTACTGATATAACTGAAAAAGAAAAATTGGTCTACTGATATAACTGAAAAAGAAAAATTGGTTTTAGTTTTATTTTTCAAATCAATTTTTAAAATTCAGAAAACAGAACAAGCTGGTTATTTTTGCTTACTGATACGTTTGTTATGTTTTCTTTTCGATTGTATCAGATCAAGTAAGGTGAACTTTGATTCATGTTTTACTGGTTTAGAAATTAATTTTCATTTCAGGAATTGACGCTAAAAGAATTTGTGGATGGTTGTTTGGCTGATAAGGAACTGTTCCAGATTTTAACAAATGAGGTGAAGAAGTGATGGCATTTGGCTTGATTGGTCAAGGTACAAAATACTCTTACGGTTTTATCATGATATTTTTGTGCTGATTAATGTAGAAGAAAATTCGTTGACTATGTATTGTTGAAATTTTGATAGAAGAGGAATCATTCGGTATATAGGAAATAATCATCGTACTATCTTTGATCACTCTATTTTTATTTTGGGTTTCCCTGTTCGTTCTGGTTTTTATTTATTTATGAACATTGATTTCCGGACTTCATTATTCACTGTTGTATTATTATTATAATTTTTAAATTACCTTGATACAGTGTAATGAATATATGCATATTCAAGGTATATTTATTTTTGAAATTTTTTTTTAAATTTCTTATGAGCATGTACTATTTAGTCACATCTGAATGTTCGTGGTTTTGTAGCTCTTGTTGTTTCAAAATTGTAAAAAAAGCACTGCGGAATCGAGTTTAGTTAAGAAATCTTGCTCAGGAACTATTATTTAACCATTTGTATTTTTGCTGTATCAGCAATATTTTGAAACATGTTATTCATAATTTTGTATATTTTTACATAATGATGGTATGGTAATGTTCCACTGTTTCATTTGATTCACGATATTCCTTCGTGGTTCTAATTTTTGACCTTTGCATGATTTTTGCTTATCAACTATCTTACATTATGAGCTTCGACATTCATAATTACCCTTCAATCAAAAATAATTTTTTTTTCTTTTTAATTGAATTAATGCATTTTTCGGTTTTCTCGATTTAATTTCAATGTTCCGTACATCCAGGGTTATATGTTTATGACCAATAATAGATGATTTCGACATCTATTTATTGAGTTTTCTAAATTTATTGTAAAAAAATCTGTAGGAATGAATGTCAGAAGTTTTAAAAGTTCCACTTTATTTTGTGTTGTTCGACGATTTTCGGGAAATATGAAATATGAAGTCAAATCTTTTCAGCGATATTGCTATGACATTGCAATTCACGAATTCATTTTAATTTCTTATTTCAAAATTGCTGAACGTATGTTTGGAAACAGTCAGATTATGGTGCTTCACACTTGTTCATAAGTTTCTGAATAAAGAAGGAACATTATGATCACATTGAATTTGTGTTCTTCCCAGAAGGATATCTTAGAACTTGATCTTATCATTATTTTAATAATAACTTAATGAAATAATTATTCCTTGTTTGTATTTTATTTATAAGTCTGCAGGTAAAACCTAAAGGCTATTGGCAGTCTTCAGTTTTTCTACAGAGGACAAAAAATAGGCAATTTATGTAACAGACTGGATCTATATTGTGCAACTCGGAAGAATAACTTTTAACTACCACTTACACTTAATATCTCCAAAAATGGAGCACTATTTCAATGAAAGAATAGATCTGAATTATGACTATCTTTAAGTTGCTATATTTTTTATCAGACCATATTTTTATTAAGTTGCTCTGAAATGATAATAATTTTGGAACTTGGTAAAGGATCAACTACAGTACCTGCATAATTCTTTGAAATTTTCGATGGTGTTACAGGTATTATGAAAAAAACCTTTCAAGAACATTTCATGATATATGGACTTTACAGTCTTAACTTATATGTATTCTAAAATGAAGCTTAAGTGCTGATATTTCAGTTACAATGTGCATAAATTTTGGCAATAACTGTTTTCCTACTATATTCACATGTAGGAAATTTTTAATAATGCAAGTGAGAAAAAAGAGATCATTAGCATTTTTTTCATGAAAATGAAAATGTAGTACAATTCAGAAAAATAACAGTTCAACAAAAATAACAGTTCACTCGAAAAAAAAACGGAATACATTAATTCAAAAATAGCCTAATTGTTCCAATTTTAGTTAGCAATTTTCAACGACTAATTATTATTGGCAATAAAATTGCACAGTCATTAAAATATTTATAGTTCCTTTCCCATGATGTTTACCAGGTGGGAAAAATCTGAAAAACCTTAAAATAAATTGTTTTTGACCCTTCGCTTGGAAAAATCTGTAAATAATTAGTTCCTCGCACTCAATGATTCCATGCCATCATAAGAAAAGGACAAACAAACATTTTGAGAAATTGAACAAGTTTATGAGAAAATACTGAAACACATTAAATAATGTTTGCACATTATTTCTTCTGTTTAGGTTTCATGTCTTCATCACATGCATGTAAGAAAATTTTACTTCCTGCATTCTGAGGATTATATCCTTCATGGCCCTGAAGAAATCTCATAATCTTGGCTGATATCTATGAACAATAAATTTATTGCGGTATTCTTGAATCTTATTCTGTTTACTTTTTGAAAACTCGATTAAAGTCAACCTGACTAGTAGTGAAAAAGTCAGTATAAAAGTCAGAAAAAGTCAAAAAATAAAAAACTATATTCTGAATTGCATTTACCAAAAATCTTTAGTTTCTTAAAAGAATGGAAATCATACCTTACTCCAATCGTAACCAATAGCATAGGCCATCATTTGTCCAGAAGGATGTATAACACACCGCGTTACAGGTGCTGGTAATGGGTCTGATGTTTTCAGTTTTGTTCGTGCATCTTTATCCCAAAATGAAATTCGACCATCAGAACCAACAGTTGCTAATGTACCATAACTTGGATGGAATGCAATATCATTCACCTGAAAAAGCACGAGTATACTCAAGTTTTACAAAAAAATATACAAAAAGGCACAACTCATTCACTGAAATATTAAGTTCTGAGATAGTCATGCATCAACTTGAGAAAATTGAATGCTATTCACATTTCCTGCAATTGTTCGAGTCCTTTTTATGATTTTAAAGAACACTTCTTATTTTTCGAAATTTTCATCGAATCTTCTTTTTCTATTAATGGAACCAAAGAGATTTTAAAACAAACCTGAAAAAATTTCGATGTCCAACAAGAGCAGACACACTTACTTATAATGCAAAACATCAGTTTACATGACTGTTATCATACTGAGAATGATATTTTCTAACTAAGCAGCAGCGACAATCCATAAGAAATTAACAGTTTTGATTACCTAGTAGATATAGATTCTCTATAAACTTTAATACTGCTACTGTCAATAAAAGCATTAAAATATCAAGACGTGCTAAAATAAAAAAAAAAGCACACTTAAGTCGATTTATCAATTTAAATTAATCAGCAATTTCCAATTAGAACATATCAATATAATGAATTGAAGGAATACTTACGGCATAGATTTCCTGGAAGCCATTAATCAATTCTGATGAACGATGACACTTAAAGGTGAAGTTATCTTTTGGGTTAGCAGCTTCCACGTACTGTATTGCTACTCGACCTTCAATAGATCCAAGAGCATATCCAGTGGGCAGTCCAGTTGTTTTATCTTTGAAAATTGAAGCACAGCGGCTCTGAAACAAGAATTAAATTCAAAAAACTTGAATAGTCACTTATGCACTTATGCAATACGCAGACATATTATACGTATAAGCAATCAAAAAGGCAAATAAACTTCTTTATAAGTACTATACATTCCAGCCTACCTGATACTTCAACGGAGTCTCAATATCTTTTACTTCGGATGGTTCATTGTCCAATCTGTAAATCTGCAATAATTTGTAAAATCCAAGATTTTTATTAAAATTAAAATTATCCATTTCTGGACATGGGAATCGAATTCCTTGAGATACTTTCATATCCCAATAATTGCATGTAATTAAGAATCACATCACAACAGATTACTCAATAATAATTATATATACATGTTACAATAATTAGTAGTAATAAACCTTCATACGCCGATTGGCAAGACCAACAATACCCATAGGAAATAACACATCGCTACAATATACACGTTCTCCAAGTTGCACTGTTGCTAAAGATGCTTGCGTGGGCAACTGTCTCATGTCCCAAAATCTGCAATGAATCAGAATTCCTTGGGATCCACTTCACTAGCAGGAATTTCTTAAATTATAATTCAAATCTAGAAGATGAAATTGAATAATAATTAATGAATAACTTGTGAGTACAGAAGCATTTCTCAAACAGTTCATAAATTCATGAATGATCAATTTCCTATTCAGTTCAGAAACATACTGACCGTAAAGTTTTATCCCATGACCCAGTCATTAAGCAACTGTAATTAGGGGCTTTGATCCAGTGACACTTCCTGACAGGTTCGTCATGCTGGAAATTAAACAAAAAATGAAATTAATACGGTTTCAAATTACAGCAAAAGAGAAGTCCATTGTAACTATTAGGATGTTTAGGGATATATGAGAAAAAAACTCACTGTCCCCACGACGGCTATTTGATTTGAAGCGAGATCCCAAACTCGCACCTGCTTATCTGCACTTGCAATGAAGATTTTGGTGCCATCCTGCAATGATGGGGACATGATGGTAGCAAATCACGCAGCAAATCACAGATTATCGAAATTAAAAAATAAAAAAATAAAGAAAAATGAAAATAAATTCAAGATAGGATGTTGAAAACCTGAAAACTGAAACCAGAGAAAATATAAATTAACAATAGGAGTGATTTCCGAAAGAGATTTTGTACAGATAAAAGAAAAGAGTTTGGTAATCACACAAAGACCATGCAAAGGATCAGCCTAACATTCATGATAACCCCAAGTAAGCTTGCTGCAGAATCGCCTCAATCCCACATATATATGGAAAAAATCACACAGAATCAGTTTATATAGTGAAGCACACATTGCACACTACTGAAAGCTTACCTATCAGCGCTTCAGTCATAGTTATGCTATCGCTTTCTCCTTCTCAGATATTTGATAACTTCCAGCTCAGATAAGAATGGCTTCTTTTATCTCAGTTACTTGGAAATCTATGAACAAAGCGATACTGTACTATTACCGAACTCATTTTTGTTACTGTTTATCAATTTATTACGTGCTTCATTATTTTCTTTCATTCTATCGATGTGAATTATTGTGTGAGCGTATATTATAATCCGAATAAACTTCTATCGTCGACAAACGACAAAAATACAACTTTCCCAAACATACAAACAAATATCAAGCAAAATTTAATCAATCATTCAATGTACTATCATATACTTCGCTTAGTTTAGCCAGCCATCCATCGTATCTGTCAAGAAAATCAGTAACTCGTTGAAAGACTGAGAAATTTTAAATGTAACGACATGCGCACGATTTCTAACATTTCTTTTCCCTTCAGCGAACTTTTAGCAAGGGCAAGAAACAGTACAAGAAAGAGACTGTATATATTACTGCCTCAAAAACTAGACGAATAATTTTTAACAATAACCAATCAATCCAAAAAAAAAAATAAAAAATAAAAATAGCTGAGCAAAACAATTTTTCCCGAAAGAATAACTGCGATCTGAAAAGCATTGAAAATTTTAACAGAAGAAAAAACTATTAAACTCAAACTCTTCTAATCACAAGGCTTCATATTATAAAACAAGTCACAAGACATACTTGGATTAAAGTTTTATTGCCTGAAATGATAACCAAACTCACATCAATCCAATCAAGATCGAAAACTGGTCCTGCTATATTTTGCTGTGCTTTTGCTTCACATTGACCACTTTCGCTAATCTGCCATACACGGATCACCGAATCCCAGCTACCCGAAGCAAGTAAAACCGGTTGACCGGCAATCTGTGGATTGAATTTCAGTGCTTCAACTGTGTCATCGGGTGGTGATGACACCTAAAAATATATATAGTGTGGAGAATTTGGCTTTTAAAAAATGTAGAGAGAAAAAGTCTTAAGCCTCTCTACTAATCATTAGGCAAACAATACGGCCATATTACGTACATTATATTAATTATTACATAAACACAATACGCTGCTTATTTTAAATAACTCTCTTATCGTTATTTTGAAAGTCTTCATGTTGCAGCAAAACATTTGCAGAAAATCGAAGACTGCACTAGTCTGGAAGCTGAGCATTTCAAATCTTCCCTTTCTAAACTTAAGTAAGCATTCATGAGAAATTAATGTAAAAAAAAAGATATAAAAAGAAATTGACAGTAAGTTTGTCTGAAAAACATAGAGTGACACAACTCACTTCAATATCGTTCAGGGGATTCTGACTTGTATTGGCTGTGCTGGATGAAAATATACTACTTGGTCTTGCGCCAAAAGCATTACTGGTACCAAACATTTAGAACAAATTAAAACCTTTGAAACAAGATCTCCCTATAAAATTATGACATTGTCAACATGACAAAAAACCAGATCACTATACTACGGTAGAAATTTACCCAACTTCCCATTTCCCAAATAAAAATTAAAAAATATACCCAATTTCCCATTTCCCAAATAAAAATTAAACGATACGGTAAGATAAACGATGTGTATCATAATATGAAAAATTCAGTATTCTTGAAAACAATTACATTTTAACGATTATTTTTACCAAAACATATCAACAAGCAGAGAAACAATTAAAAGCCTCAGATAAGTATCTGATTTGGACTTTATTACAAATCAAGCAGAAGTTGCAGTCGTTGCGTGAATTTTGGAACCTACACATCTAAAAACTACTGAAAAACATTAAAAAAGGCATTGCATATAAGTGGGCGAATAACAGTTGCTGAGCAGAGAAAAAAGGATATGGAATGATTAAATCTGATCATTTAAAAATAGAACATATGACAGCATATTACAAGTTGAAGTGGAAAATGAAAAGAAATGAATGCTTTAAAAAAGAAAACTCTCAAAACTTTGTTCTTTCTACTGCAAACATAAAACAATAATCACTTAGATAAAAAATAATTTCAATGTTATATGTGAGAAAATAAGGAAACGATTAAATACCAACAAAGCTCTAATGTGCTGCACATTCGACTCAGAATTAGCAATTAAAATAGATGACTTGACATCTTCCACATCAGAAATAAAACAATATATGACAGTCCAGACGAATACTACGGTAAGAGACAGTACTAATAGTATGATATCAAAAGTGATAGTACGATTTCAAATTCCTGGGTTTATGAATGAACACTGATAAAATGATCATGCACAACATAACAACTACAGCATAATATTTAACATTCCTCCAATAATTTTTGATGATAGTTCCTTGAAGTTATTACTCAACATCTTGAAATACACTATTCTGCAAGTGAAAGAGCCAGAAAATACAATTAATTTAAAGTGACTGCACAACACACCAAAAAATTTCTAATGTATGGGATCAATGTAAATTCGTTAACTAATAAAAAACCATTACAAGAAAATTCCTGGCGAAAAGAAAAAGCACAAAATATATAGAAAATACTAAACTAACCTATCGTACAGAACAATAACAGGGACGTACAGAACAAATTAACCTACCGTACATACAATAAAAGTATAAAAAATATAAAAAGCACAAAAATTAATACTTTTAAGGGAAGTTTTTTTAAATATAATGAAAAATAAATGCGTCCCATATGCATTATTTCTACAATAGTCAAATACGCTTAGATCTAGCAAAAGATTTTTGATTACTTTCAAATATACATTAATTACAGATCTTACATGATATTTAATGAAAAACTCTCAAACAAACCATCATTACGAATTTTGCGAATATAATACCATCACTGAAATTAAATTGGAAAGAAATAATACCAACGATATCATGAGCTTAAACGATAAATATAATATGCAGCAAAGGCGATCGCAACTACTGCACACGCGCATCCGACACTAGCACGACCAATCATCATATTATGCCACTTTTTGCGAGCATTTTCACATTTCAAGAGGCGCGCGCGCATTTCTTCTATACGTTTCTTCCTGAATCACTATAACAAAATCATTCAAAGTGAATGCAAACCAACAGATTTGTAAATGTTAGAAGGATGAAAGGCATTTTTTCAAGATCTTTCCTTGATATTTAAAGAATGTATACTCTCAATAATTTTATTAGATTCCTGTCTAACAAAAAGGTTACTTCGTCACTATTTACACTCTTATAAATTTAAAATACGCTTACTGCAATATATCAATTAAATAAATAAGACTCCAAACAACCTTTTTGAATGCTTTGCATCTTTATCCGTTCCATAAGAGTCCGCAGCAGCTCTTTTCCGAAGAGCTGACAAATCGTCACAAGATCTGGAGTACAAATCAGTAGTCACTTGGTTTGCTTGGGATCTTTCTAAGTGTGGCGCTTCATATATTTCGCCACTGATGTGGTTATTGGTCACAGCCAAAAGATCCGTCTCAAATTTATCATTGATAAATTTTTCCTCATCACATTTTATTTTTTCAGTAACAACTCCTTGTCGTAAAGCATCAGCGATGGTTTTCCAGCAAAACTGCAATTGTTGCGGTGTCTGAATCAATCCCATCCTTGACTTCCTCATTTCTACAACCAAGTTTGTTACGTCAATCTTCCTTACATTTTGTTCAACCTGCAAATTGTCACTGGTTAAAATTCGCATAATAAGGAAACGAAATTTGAATTAAGGGGAAGTAAGGAAAACGAAGAAAAAAAAAGCACATAAACGAGCAAACCAAAGAACCAAAAAAATTAAGCCGAAATTAAAAGAACAGAAAACAATGCGTTACGAGTGAAATTTTGAAGAAATAAAACACTAGAAAAATTCAATGTATTAGCAATGGAAACCATTGACAAGACTGAATCGGCTACCACGAACGTCCCACTGCGACCAATACCAGCTGAACAATGCACTACAGTAGGTTCCTTTTCCGACAAAAGTCCAGTGTCACGTACTTTTTGTAAAAATCCAATAAACACAGCAGTTGAATTAGGGACACCTAAAAAAGGACCTAATAACTATTCCAAAAAAACAAAGACTGCGGATTTCATAAAAAGAAAAAACAACAAATCACCAAAATCGGGCCAGCTTGTGAAATGAAAATGTTTGACTCTGCGCATCTTTTTAAGTCCATCTTTTTCTAGTAAAACATCGCCAGTTTTTTGCAAGAGATCCAAATCTCGAATCACATAGTCATCAAAATCTTGTTCTTCTTTCAAAACCACATTAAAAGAATCGAACTCACGCGTAGGACTGCCCACAAACGGAAAATAATCATGACATCTAAAAATAATGATAATTTCCAAAATTAATTCTCAACATTCACATTTCATAAGCATCTGAAAGATTTTTTAAAAAATATTTCTGATTGTACAATCAAAAATCTAATGCAACGTAATAAAATAAAGCACAGCATACTTCGGTAATCCCTTTTCTACCAGTTTATTTAACATAATTATAAGCGAACTATTCTGTTCCCATATCATCTGCCAAAAATCGTTACTAGTTGTTGAAAGTGGTCCCTGAAACAATAAATTGATGGGCTCAAAATGAACATTTCAACTTCGTTATAAAATATGAAAATTAAAGATATAATTTGATAATAAGATAACCGCACTAGTGGTATCAATAATCGTTGACTTGGAAATGATACTTTACAAAATCATAGCTGTCGAGAGCACTCAAATATCATTCTCGAAAACGGCTTTAGAGAGTGTATTCTAAAACATTAAATGGCTTCTACAAATTCATAATAACCTGTGTTAAAATATAATTACGTTTGGCAGTTGGAACGACTAGTGGTGAAGCGTTAATATAATCAGATCGCTCACCATTTACCCGCTTCAGGACAACACGGCTTGTATCATCTAAAAATTAAAGATATAATGTAATAATGAAAGAATAGGCACTAACTATATCAATTATCGTTGATTTGGAAATGATATTTCACAATATTATATCCGACAACACTGTTCAAATATAATTTCCAAAAAAGGACTATGAGAATGCATTCTAAACTATTAAATAACTTCGGAAGCACAAGCATAACTTTGAAATTGAACAGCTGATAAACTAACATGTTAACACATTCCGATAACGGTTCCGCTCAGCATTCTCCCATGAATGCGCAATTTTTGTTGTTAGTTTCAGTTTCCTTGCTTGTTTGCAAGATTGCTTATCCATCTCCTAAAATTAATTATTAAACACTATGAGAAATTGATCCTGAATAGATCATCAAATACTAAATATCGAGACAAGAATTATGAGTACGATACCTGATACACCGAATCCCATGAATGATTGTCTTCGATTTCATTGTACATCTCTACGAGCTGTTCCATTGCCATTTCTCAATGTTACCTTAAGTAAAACAATTCGAATATCATTCTGTAGTACAAATTTTGAATCCACATGCAGTCATGAGGGTAACAGAATTGAATATATAGAAATTTTTCTTTTGATTTATATTTGAATTCTGAAGAAAAGAATTTAAGAAAATGCATAGGATGAACGTATGCAAGCAAAAAAACTAGAAATAAACTATGTATAATTTTGAATGTAAAAACTGCCATTGATGGTAGGAAAAGCTTAAATTAGAGACATTGCATTCAGATATGCCTTCTAATTTGATTGGAAACTATGAAATATTCAATAAATATCATTTAAATTAGGACAAGTTTTAAATTTACCATTAAATCAGAGTAAAATATACTTTTTCCAGATAATATGTATTACACATAAACATACACATATACATGCAAAAGACGTCACTAGTACGTGTATTATATTATACGTATATGATACGTCACAAATACGTGTATCACAAATAGGTGGTTAAGCTGAGTTATCCTTCATACAACCGTATTCCAGATCAATGCCATTTGAATTCAAAGGCAAATTTAGGAAACGAGCACTTATCATTTATCGCAATACTGTAAAAACTTGGCTAAGCCTCACTTTAACCTAATTTAGACAATGAATCGGTAAACACAAATACTACACATTCCAACAAATCCCATTACCTCGCAATAAACTCTCTTTCCTGTATTTCGCGGCTACGGTGACTAGGGTTAACTGGATGTACGTAATCGATGAGGAATCTGAAGCATATGAGGTTACATATGGGATCAGGTTTCACGCTTTATGCTATCAATCTTGCTTTAGAAGAGAATGTGAGAATCGTAGAGAAATTGAGATTTTGAAATTCTGGAAATGATTGTGAATGATAATAGTTGAGCTTTTTTATCATTTTCATTTCTTTTCATTTCCGAATTTATTTGACTTTTTAATTTGCTTTCACACATATACGAGTTAATTTCAATTTTCACGTAACAAATTTGAGTTAATTTCAGTTTTCACGTAACGTCTACAGAAAAGGCAGTGTGCTGTCTTTTGTTCTGTTCGGTTAGTTTTTACACTAATTACCACTTAAAATTTCTTAGATATTCTGGAAATTTTTTTGATTCATTACAATCTAATTTATTCGCAATAAAGTCATACAAATAGCTTTTGTGTTTTATCAAAAAAAGAATTGTAATTTCTGTTTAAAAAAATTTCGATGAAAAGTTTTGTATGTGAATTCATTTTTTTTTTTTTTGGGATTGTTGAAAAATAATAATGGAAGATAAAAAGATTTTCGTGGATTTGATAGTCTAAATTGACAACAACTTGTAATTCGGATTTGTCATGAATATTTAAGGAAGTTAGGATTTTCAAAAATTTAATTCAAAAAAAAACGAATTAGATAAAACACCGCTAGAATTCTTTTTTTTTTTTTTGATGATAAAATATTGCTATAATTTCTGAAAATGATGTGAATTAAATTTAGAGTAATTATTGCAGAGATTTTTTATCAAATGGCGAAAAAGTCCGAAGATGAACTTGATGAAACTTTCGATCGTTGTCTAGCAGATACAGCATTGAAGACTGTAAGTGCTGGGACCGTTGGTTTAATAGCTGCAGCAATATTTAAAAGACAATTTCCACTTTGGTTAGGCATAGGCATGGGTTTCGGAATGGGTATTGCTAATTGCCGTCACGATATGAGAAAGTCATTCATACGTTCTGAACAAGATTCGGAGAAATCAAATTTAAAAATGGTCGAGGAATCTGGAAATGTTAAAACTCAACCTCAGTAACTATTGTTTTCGAAGTTTTATTCGATTTATGCTATTGTAATTCGCTGTGATTACTCAACTGATAACTTATGTTAGTAGAAATGATTATGAAGTAATAGATGAGTCGGAATATTAAATTTAACCTAGGAGAGAAAGCATTGTCCAACTTCACTTAACGATGACTCATTATCGTTTATACATTTCTCATGCATTTATTGAATGTATTAGTTTAAGTTGAAAATTTCACTTTTAATTTTACTTATACTTTAATAGTCCGATTAATCTGCATTTATTTTTGGTATAGTAGGATGTAATTGTTAATAAACTTTTTAAAGATATTTGGTCTAAGAGATGTTTCAATGAGACCAGTGTGTTTTTTGACAATGTGACAATGCTTTTTCTTGAATGCTATGCTCATGCTTTGCAGATTTTTCAATATGGAAATTTTGAATAACCATTCATTCAATCACTTAAACTTTTTTTTTTAAAATGATGCAGTTAAATACGGAGCTTTGCGATCACAATGTGTTGTAAGATTCGCATAACGATTCCTTCCTATAATATAGGTTTGCTAATTTTTTAGGTTGATTCTTAGGTTTATTCTTGGAAGCTTGCTTATCAGTACCAATGGATGAACAACGGGTCATCTGTTTTGACTTATTAGCATTTCAGGTTGGTTTTAGCATTGCTGTCTTAATCAAAATTATCAAGTGCATTTTTTTGGTATGCTAATAAAAAAGCATATGCGGAGAAAATACTGATGATTTAAATGATGTTGTAATGAATCAGACTGATGCGATGTGGGCAAGAAAACAGCTGATGAGAAATTAAGATTAGGCGAAAAATTAAGATTTCAATCAATCCAAAAAAGTTTGGATTTGAATCGAATCTATGTTGCGTTCAATCATGCTGCAATGTAGTAGAGTTGTTATGCGAAATACTCAAATCAGCGAATTTGAAAATTGCAATAAATTTATAAAACTATTATTCTTCATTCATGGAAAAAGACGGGAAGTTGTGGTGGAAGCTCGAGAATTTCTTTTAGAATGTAGTTCTGAATTTAGGATCTGACCTACACTTACTTCTCAGCAAAAATCGATTACTTTCAGGATGAATTGAATAAATTACGGAAGATCGACGATAAAATATTGTTTGAATTAAACACTGAACTACCGAGCGAATCATTTTCTGTCAGCATGGACAAAGGCGAAAAATGTCGTTCTATTTATAAGAAAGTAATAGAACATGCTTTCATAACATATATGTTTTCAGAAAACAGCCAGCAGCTTTTGTCTCAGACAGTGTTGATTCCTTGTTAATAGTCTATTCTGTTGAATACTTTATCTTAAATAGATTATTTATGATGCCTTCTTAGAGTACTTTTTTAATGAATGTTACAAATAATTAGCAAAGAACATGGAAGTAAAAACATTTTCAGTTATTAGCTATGAGAGTTAAAAGGATGAATTTGATACAGCAATGCGTCGATGAAAATCAAGCAAAAATTGTCCGCCTACGTAAGGAAAAATCCTCATCAATGGATATTCGCAATGCTCAAAATACCGTTAGTTTTCTACGTTTTCTTCATTTTCGTTTCAATTTTTTTTTTTAAACTCATAAACATCATTTTTTTCAAAAACTCACATAAACATCACCTATTTTGTTCCAGTATCATGGGATAATTAACACAGTCTGAATTATGTTTGTTATACTCTTTTTTACAGTTGCGAGTGATTCGATCAGAAATGGATGTAGAAAACATTATTAATGAGGGGACTGATAAAGCTGTGCACGATCGGTGTAGAACCTTCTTATGAATTTTGTTTCTCTTATTTTCTTTTATGGTGAAAATAGATTGTTCGATATTGTATATTTTCAGTTTTTTTTATTTGCAGCTGTTCGCTAAGAATTAATTATTTTATAAATTAAATTAATGAAAAAGGGGTGATAAACCGTTGAGAAGTAAATGAACATATGAAACATCGAAGTAAGCCTCTATCGGATTACTCTTCTCAAATATGCAACAGCCTCAATGAATAATTTATGAAAGAACATAATACTTACGCAAATACTTACCTATCAATTACTCTGTAATCGAAATTCGAAAAATTTATCATACTAATACACTATTAGGCAGTTCACTCAAAAACTGGTATATCTATTAACATTTGGCTAAACTGTAGATACATAAATGCAAATCACTGATAATTGTTCAAAGAAGGAAGTGAAGGAAGTGCAAAACTTGCTTCCAGTTGTCGTTGATGATCTGCGATAAATTGCAACTTTTGCGCTAATAACGAAGAACGCATTTCAGCAGTTTTAACAAGCGATGCAGCACTTTTAAGATCACAAGAAACATAAATGATTTGCAAGGTAAGACTGTGTGCAGCTGTATCAGCTTTCATTGCACTCTGTTCCCAGTCTTCTGTCGGCCATCGACGAGTGGATGTCTGTGCATCTGCTCTGTAATTTAAATGAAACAAATAAAGTATAAAGTTGTCCGACGATAGTTTTGATCTATACAGCCGAAATTAATGTATGAGAACCTACGATTGCAAAAGACCTCTGTGCATGCAAGCTATGCTTGTGTTCGTTCGATTTTTAGATACGTGCTTACTATTCTCAGGTGGACTGTCTTATTGCAAGTTATGAAATGTTCATTGAATCGTATTATTAAAGTGGAAAAAAGGCCAGCTTATAATAAAATTTAATATAGAAAATAAAAACCTCAAAAATCGCCGATGCTGCTCTTCAGAAAAAACTACAGGACCAATTGTATCCTCTTCTTTGATCTCAACTTTTGGACGTTTGGCTTTCAGGACTGGCAGAGCTATATCATGCGTTTTTATTTTATTCTTTACATCACCATTATTACCAGATGTAGCAGGATCTGTTGAATTAGCCAAAAACATTCCTGCAGCAGCACTATTTGAAGCAATACGAGCCCCAGCTGAAGTCACATTTCTTGTTAAAGTATATAGTATTAGTTTGTAAATCTTGTCAATACAATGTTAAAAGTGAATATTCATTACCTGCGAAGAAAAAACATTCCTTTTAAAATAAAACAGCAAATGATGTTATTTGAAGGCAAATTACAAAAAATTAGTTCATGATAATAATAATACAATTTGTGATACAAATAAGAATCTTTTTTCAGCTGCTAGTGATAGATTTTGGAAGCACAACATTTTAACAGGGTAATATGCGAAGATTCGATAAGTAACGAAATCTATTCTATTGCATGGATAATTTCCAGACATAGTTTGTTACGGAATAAAATTATTTGAACTAAAGGATAAAAAACTCACAAGCAGATGAGATAGGACTTTGATTTGAGGCATTTTCAGAAACAAATTTTTCATATTCTCGCCATTCAGGAGGTTTCTCCCATTGTGACACTTCAGTTTCTCGATTATAGAAGTAGCGTTTTCCAGCTGAACTATACTGCTCTGTCCATGGGCCAAATTCTTTTAGTCGTGCGTTCGATGATGTCGTCGATTGTCGATCCTCAATTTTATACTCTCAGTTGATAATAACTAATGAATTTTAAACATTAATGCTAAATTAAAATTCAAGATGTCCTAATCTCTGAAAGTTTCAGTTTCCAAGTCAATTGGAATTTCAATTTTAATTTTGGGTTGACGAATTCGAGATTTTAAATTTTGAATAAATCTCGAAGCAAAATTCCAAACCAATTAACAATTTCAAATAAGATTTTAATGAAATTTAGACAATTAAACCTTACCATAATCGAACTGTCGAATGAATTGTAGGCGCGTATAACCTACAGAAAACAATAAAATGAAATGATGACCCACCTAGAAACCAAAAAGTTTCAAGCCATTTCAATAAAACGACCACTCACTTTGTGCTACACGAGAAGATTTACTATGAAAACCTTGTCTCGCAGATGCATCTTGTTGAAGGATTCAGTTGATACCGTTGACGTTGTGATGGATGGGAATTGTTATTCATAAAACGAATTGAATTAAATTACAGCTGTAATTTGGCGATAAGAAGTACTAATGAAATAATAAAAATGGGCAAAAATTTACAATTACTTTCATTTCCGATTTATTTCAATTTCAGATGACCACGGTCCATCGCTGTTCATGTTTAGATATTTATTTGTTTTTTTACTAATAGTGCTTCAATCTTTCGATGATTGTTTTGTTCATTTTAATAAAATTCATTCCTCAAATTCAAAATTTATAATCATTATCTTCTCTAAGATTACTAAGCTAAGCAGTACTTGACGTTTATTATATTAAGTATTAGCTGAATAAGGAAAAGAGACAAATGCAATTTGTCTACTTCAACTTGAAATTTTTGAAGTGCAAAATTTTATATTTTTTTTTCCAGAATGTGATAACATTGGTAATATCTTGAAATTGGCAATTTATTCTATGAAAGTCTACGTTCACTTTATTAATATTAACCGGCTATATATTACTCTATCTTTACGTTTTTCTATGCATCCTTGTAAAGTTCATTTCTTGAATCAAATGGGAAAAATTTCTCAAATTTGAGAAAGATTTATAAAGGAAAAAATTTTGTTCAAAGAGGAAGTGATAATTGATGAACTGATCTTATTGTAAAACAAAAAATTCGAGAATTAAATTTGAGCGATGTCATCTATCTTTAAAACTCAAAATTCCAAAAAAATCTCGCAGTATCTCTTGAACTGAAAATTTTAAAATTGATTTGCTGGCCAATCGTAGAAGTCAAAAAATTGTAGTTTTCACAAAATTTTTGAGAATAAATAAGAGCTTAAGAAAATCTTACTATGTCTGCATTTTTTTTTGTATTACAAAATAGAAAATAGCAACAATGTGATGTGCAACTTCGACAGCTATTGCACAAACAATGAATATAACAGTATAATAAAAAAAGATGTTTCAGGTCTTATTTTTGAGACAGCGATTCCTTTTTGTTGCTTTTTGTTGCAGTTTGTTGAGAACTTTACAACGATTCCCATTTCTTCCACATATATGATTGACTTCATTTAACCTTTTCTTCTTAAGTTTGTTTAAAATTTATCCATCTTTTATTGTTATATTTACTGTTTGTGCATTGTTTGCGCGTATTATATTTCGAAATTTCTGCAAATTAATATTTTACGGATAGCATAAAAAACAACATTTTATAGGAAATTAGAGCAGAATACATCACAGATTCTCCATTTTGCGGTATGAATGCTGCATTCTGGTTAAAAATACAATTGTTCTTATGAAGTGACGCTGTTGTAAATTCAAATTCATATATATTGTCGCGAATTTCATAACGCGAAATTTCCAATAACTCAATAAATTAAATTGAAAATAAATGTTAATAACATTGTAAGGTATTTCACTAAAGTCACATTTTTAGATTTATCTCCATGTTCTTTGTTGATATGTAAATTCACATCCTTTTTATAGCAACAGCTTAAGATATCTATCTACAACAAAGGTTTTGTATTGTAATTTCAAACTTCTCTCATACAGTAAGTTAACAATGCAGCGGCTACGGCGCTATATTACCCTATAAAGGGTCATTGTCTTAATCAATTAACTTTCCCACTTCACCCAGTGTAAACGTATGTATCTATCACGCTGCTCCTGCTGTTGTAAATCATCTATTCTCAACTTGTAAATTACCTATTCTCAACCATAATTAACCTAACTTCTTATCACTGTGACCTTACGACCTTTGTATTAAGCTTTAATCCCGCCTTTCCTACGACTATATATAGACAGTCAATCCCAAACTACATTCCTTTTCGTACATTGTACAATCTCATACTCAGTGATTCGTCAGTACGTTAAAATAAAGGCTTATTATCCGAGCTCGAGGTTTTTCCGCAACACGATCAGTTCAACTCAATACCCGGACAAACCCGCTGGAACAATATTGGCAGACATCGACCTCTCAAAAGAAAATTCACGACATATATCCTTCCATTAACTTCAATGAAAAGTGCTCGCGAAAAAGTGATCGCTATTGGAACGTTCGGGAGGGAAATGAAATGGACATACTTGATATGGACATACTTAATTCCGGCACTGTTGCAATTTACAACAGAAAAAAGAAATGATAGTATTTCGGGGAGAGTAAGAGAAGTTCTGATGCCAAAATACTTATCTTTTCATATCTAATGTAAGCCAATTGAGTTTAATGAAAAAAGTGAAATAAAAACTGCATTTATATCTTCTCTTTTATAATCTCTCTAACACTTTCTTCGATTGGTTTTTTCGATGAACAGAAGAAAATATTTAAAAAACTGATTCACTAAAAAATCAAAATAAGGAAACATATTTTTCATTGCTTCACAAAATTTCCTAATAACTCAAATTATGAACTGTTTTATGCAACTTTCTAAAAATCATCGTCATTCATGTTTGAGATATGTCTATTGTCTATCTATGATCAATGCTCAAAAAGTTCACAAAAATTTTCCGATGACCTTAATCAGTCCAAAGCAGATAGAGAGTGTGTCGATCAAAAAATTATAAGAAACAGAATTTTTGAATGATTACTTTTATTTTGTAATTTTCATGACACTCACGTCCCTGCAACTTCAGAAGTTTGCGCCGACCGCCACATATGATTGTATAGCGCTAAATTCGGTAGTTTTCATATTTATGTGTTTGCATTAATGAAACTCAGTGTCACTGTATAGGCTGGATTCATGTCTTTAGAACTGGATCATCATGTGGAAAAAGAAAAAATTAATAGTTTTAGAAATAATTTTAAAGTACCCAATTCAGTTATTATTATCATTATTATTATTAATATTTTTATTATGATAGCGTCTATAATTATAGAAATAACCACAGTAGCACACAATAAGTGACAGCGATAGCAGCAAAGCTGGTTGCTGGATACTGGACAGAAAGACCAGTGGTTGGAAGTGGTCCGCCGCACATACGTTCAAGGGCATTACCGCGCCGCGACGATTATAGAAAACATCCCAAATGTGATGTCGAGAGTTGAGAACTTCCTACACTTCTTGTTGTCTTCTCTTCCAGTGTTATCATTTTACACCGTCAGTCACTCCATCGGTCAACCTTCCCTTTGTACGGTCTCTGTTCAGACATGCAAATGTAAACTGTCACCATCTTCTAATCTTTCATGTCTATCTCTGTCTCTCTGTCTCTCTTTTCATATTAAATTTGTCAACTAGTCTTGTTTGTTTAAAAGTTTCATCTTTGGACGTACGGAACATACATTTTTAAACTGTATTTTGAGAAATATTCGTCGACTTGTCGGCACCGTTTTCACGGCTCTCTGCCGTCAGCTCTCTGTACTTCTTGACGATTGCTCGAATTCCTTCTTCACGCTTGGCTCTTCCATCCACATTGACATATTTCGGATGCTCATTCTTCTTCACTTCGTTAACTCGACCTATATGTACATTCGATCCCACAGTACTTTCCCCTTCTCTTATCCCACACTCCAGGAGCAGTACTTATATCATATCACATATCAATTTCGATAATTCTCCCGAAGCTATTCCTTCTCTTTTCTACCTGCGTCTATCCCTCTTTTATTGTATCTAAATATTTTGTTTACATTGTGAAACACCGACTTGAAAAGCCAATTATATGGCACCCTGTCCACAAGCAAATTCGATAGCGACACCGACTTCACTGATCCCGTTCGCTCTGAGGACATCCGGTTGCAATGTCACTAAGGAACAAGGGTCTGATTCTGCACCGGTACAAACTATTGCTTTTACGATTATTAATCATCAATATACTAATACCCGCAACAAAGTTACCACTATTGAAGAACTGGATGTCACGTCTTTAGGATTACAGGCCGCTCTCCAGAAGGTAAATTTTTTAAAATATAATTTAATCGGAGATATTTAACCTATAAACTGATAAAGAAAATGTTATTAACATCAGCTCTCTAACTGATGGTCCTCTTTTATGATCAGTCTTCTAGCTTAATGATATTAGCAAAGTAAAAGAAATTTGAAATTCTTCTCTGATTCTATAAACTTTTATATTTCATTTACTAATTATTCAGTGCTAAATTTCATCCTGTTTTAATGGTACAATCAATGTACCATCATTGCTATTATCATAAACATTATGGTATATCAACCGCCTTTATCAAATATTATCTTTAGGACTTAATTTTTAACATCTGTGATTTAAACTAGGAGGATAACTTATTGTTTAATCTATATTTAATCTCTTTTTCTGTGTCTTATCTTTGTATGTTATTGAAGTAGTTCCTAATGATACTGCATATTTTGTGCATATTAAGTGAGCTTTAGGATTTATAAATTTAAAAGCAATTTATAGAAACAATCCCCATCTTCACTAAAACAATTTAGAATCACAATTGAAAGTATTTATTATTATGATTAGATTTTTATGTCCATGTTTAAATCTTTAATAAAACGATCAAATAGAAAAAGCTTAAATAAAGTGTGAAATTTTCTATACGAGAATTTTTATATAACATGCTTTCTGCATGCTATTAAAAACTTCGAGATGTTTGCGAGAAAATGAAAATTAAAGGCATTAGCATTGGGGATCCTCTTCTCTGGAAATATCTTTTAAGGATAATAATACTGGTTAATAGTTCTATTTATTCGCAACAGATATGTTATTAAAATAGTGGTCGTGCAAAAACTACCATCATTGTGTATCATCATTGTAGCGTAATCGGAGTAATCTCAAAATTAGAATTGAGTTGATTCAGTGAAATTCAGCTTTAATTAGCAAAAGTGTGCTATTGGAAAATTAATCCACATAATGTCTCATTTATTACTTATATACTGTTAAAATTGTGAACTACTAAAAAATGTAACTTTGAAATACAGGTTGAGAATACGGTACCAGATGGTTCAGTGTTAGTAACAAATGGCATTAGTGCTATCAGACAGGTGCTACATCCTCTTGCATTACGATTGTCATACACACTCTCTCCACTGTTCTACAAATTTATCGATATCTCGCGGTTTGAAACTTTACCATTTAATGGGCAATGCTCATTAGAGGATGAATTAGACATGATATGTAGCAGGATTCATTATTTATGTGAAGGTAAGTAAAAACTTTTTTGTTAATTTTCTTTCTTATCGACAAGTTTTCATAAGGCCACATTAATTTAATGCATCCTCTTAACATGATTTCTTATTTTTGCTTCAAATCTAATGAAACAATTTTCCTTTTAATGCATTAAAGAAGAAAAAAATCATTTAAATTCAAACACGAACTTTCTAAGGTTCAATCTTTTGATATCTAAGTAAAAGACGTTGTGGAGAATTGTTGCGTTTTTTCTGACAAATTGTTCAAAATTATTCTCTGTGTTGATTTAAAAGTGCTTTGATATTACTATATTATGAAAAGAATCATAAGAAGTCTAATTTTTAGTTTTAACTATTCTAATTCATAATTTTAGGATTCAGTTTTTCGTACTGTTCAGGGCAATCAGAATTGGGACAATTGTCATTCATTTTAAACTTTCTTTTGTAAATGACACTGTAAACTTGAACTGTGTAAAACGGGAATGAAATTTCCAACACAGATCACATGTCTGCTGAAATGAAGTTTAAGACTGATTGCGACTCAAATAATTGTTCACAAGCAAATTACTTTATGTATTGTGTCCCTCAGATTAAGAACGAGCCTTTAATTTATTTTGTCAAAAATCCTTGTTTACAGCGAAAATTTAAACCGATTGATGAAACGAGAGTGCTTGAAGGGTGTCCAAGATTTAATTATCTTCATCAAGTGATAAATAAAATTATTATTTTAAGTGAGTAAAAAATGTAAAATAATTTTAAAACAACTTTGAAAAATAAATGAAGACTTTGAAAATAATTGATGGGATCTGACCGATTTCAAGACAAGAAACTAAAGACTTGAATTTAATTGCAGTTCATAGGAACTGCGAGTTTAAAGTGACACTATTGGAAAAAATGTTTGCGGCGACTGATGAAGAGGAAGGAGGTTCGAATTTCCTTCCGATTTTTGAACATGACGAACTAAAGAATTTCACCCACTTTCAAGATGATTAAATAGTTTAATTCACACACTTACCACACTTTTGCTAAACTGATGATTGTGGTCTCACAAAGGACAACAGTTGTTGAGAAGTTTGGTAGTACTGTATGCTATAAAATAATAATTTTATCATATTCGATTTTATCGCTTATTTTAAGATAACTTAAAATTGCAAGTTTTCAAAATGACAACTTATAATAATTTTGCTCTTCAACATACTCCCATAATAAATCCTTGATATAGTACCCTCATAGCAATGCGTTTCAATGCCGTTTTTATTCCGTTGTGCACAACATATCTACTGTCGCTGTATGCAGCTGGAATCAAATAACTTTAAATAGTCTTATGCCTTTTTATATAGTTGCAAGTCTCTTAAGCATACCAGTTGCATGCTGCCATAAAAGTATAGTGGTAACCTCATATCCAAGGCTTGACCCAGTCTTTTCTTGCATGAACTTTTCAAAGAAAAATTATTTGAAAGAATCAAATTTTGCATTTCTTTTATCTATACTTCATTCATTTAGTATCCTTATACTTCCATTACTGATTTATGCAGGGTCTTTCAATTGAATCTATTAATGAAGTAATTTCACATGAATTACAAATTGCGGAAATTTATAGCCATATGTTTTTGCCAAGAATTCTTAAAAAGCAAAACTTTTGAACTGAAAGAATAGACTATTCGCTGTTTGTAATACGAATATTGACTGTCCTATGTCAAAATTTTTAACAGAACTAGATTGATATGGCGTTTTGATTCAATTTGTCAAATTTCTAGAGTATTTTGAGCTTTTTGAGAAAATGAGAACATTTTCCTCGTTTTTGATATCATTTTTCACTTTGGCATTCATAATGGAACTTGCTAATTGTTCAGAAATTTGCGCCTTCTTGTAGCAATAGCTTGTGCGACATTTATGAACAAAAATAAAATAGGGTTTCCTTAAAGAGACCTTCAAAGCAATGCACTTGTTGATTGTTCAAAATAACGACAGGAAGCTATCTGTCAGCTGTGATGATTGCACTGTTAGTAGTTGATGCCGTTATGTCTGTTCAGGTAAAGCAGTACTTTCATTTTAGTTCTAATAAAAACTATCTGCACAAGTGTATTACAAAATAAGAAAAAAAAAAACAAAAAATCAAAAAATTCTCCTTTTTTGATCGAAGAAGAGAAGATGGAACAAAAGAGAGAAAACTATGCATGTACAAAGTTTAGGCAGTACTCTCTTAACCTAATTTATAATTAACTAGAACAATAAAGAAAATCGAAAATTCCTGCAACTGTAACAGAAATTTAAACTCTACAAAATTTTGTCATTGGTGGTAAGCAAGATGAATGAATCTTTTGAAATCTAATAACTGTTGGTTAATTCTGAAGATTTTTTAGAACTATTTCTAAGGTTACCGAAAAATATTGGATGCAAATTGTAGAAGAGAAAGTTTGAAGGTTAAAATATCTTGACAAATGAATCTGAAAATGTTTCATCAATGTCTTTAAAACAATTACAATTTACAGGAACAAAAGATTTAATGGGATCTGTAGAGGAAGTAAAAACCGAACTACGAAACGCGATATGGTTTGTTTATTGTGGTATTGTTTCACTTCTCGTCTTTCTAGTTTGATTATTTCGATTGATACTTTTGTAGGCATTAGCTGTTCGTCTCCTAATTAATCAGTGAATGCTTTGAATTATTGATGAGCTAAAAATGTATTCACTGACTTTTACGAAATTTTGCAAGCAATATTGCTATGAAAATTTTCCAAATCTTTTTCTTTAATTTTACGAGAAATTCGAATTTTTCCAGTCTTCATGAACTTTTCACTTCTCATTTTTTTTGGAGTGTTGAAAAAAGCATTTTTTTTCTGGGATGCAAAGCGATTTAAAATTATTTTACCCTTAAAAAATAAGTATGCGAAAGCTTCCTTGCCTTTGAACTCTTTGAGATCAAAATTAAATAATTGGCAGCTAATTGTTTCTAAATGTGCTGCGGCAATAAATATCAGCAAGTGTAACTTTTTGAATTATCTTCAAAATTCGGTTTTATTTAGGCTACCTACTGAAATTTTAAATATTCTAAATTTTTGATCTCAATCAAAAAATAAGTCATTGGAAAAGAAAGCTAAGCCTAAACTTTGTTTCCCATTTTACAGATTGTCAGCAACATAATTACATTTTGCGACTTTGTTTCAGAAGTTTTCATTCCAATTGATTTTGCCAATATCATTGTTGTTAGGTACGAAAGTCTCCCTAATTAGGCACGCTATACGCATTTGCAGTTCGCTGATATCGATATCGGTTTATTTTATTTCAGTTTACCGGAAACGTCGCTGGTATCAGAAGTGATCGTTCGTGCTCGAGGTCTTCCTTGGCAAGCAACCGATCACGATATAGCACAATTTTTTATCGGATTGAATATCGCTCCGTGAGTGCTTTGTAACATTATCAAAAGTAATTATCAGTATTTCTCAGAATTAGATTCACTTTTAAGATGGAATATTGAGCAATTTGATGATAATAAATCTATAAAACAATGCAAATAAAAATGTGAAGTGTATGTGGAAGAATGAAATCAAAATTTTCATAACTTATCATTATTTGACAATCATTCAAATTTGGTTTTTTTGATAACACAAACGACTTAGTCATTCTACATGTAGTGATAGTGGAAAAAACGACAAGTGTTGGAACTGTAAATTTAGGGGCGTACTAAGTGTGCTTGAAAATTAAGTTGACGAAAATATCAAGTCTTTGCAAAAAATGTGAAGTCTTAATTTGGAAGCTTTGCTTTTTCTGAAGCCAAACCTCGAAAACATAGCATTTAAATTCAATCACTAACCAAAATATGAATACCAATGAAAAATCCCATCAAGTTAGCAATTCACTCAGTATGCCATTTTAGAACAAGAATCACCTGGAGGATTGTATCTTTTTTTTCTGAAATTTTATTTCGCTATTAATTTATGAATTCAACAATGATTTTTCAGAGAAAGGGAAAAATTTTATTGTAGCAATTTCCTTTTTTTGCATTTATATAAACCAGTTTTTAATGAAATAATTTTTTAAAATGAGTATAGAATGTTCTGGAATGATATGTGCAAATCTTTATTGCCATATTTTGTAAGAAGGTAAAAAGAATTCATTGATATGTTATTAACAACTGAAAGTTCAAAATGATTGTCCTTTACATTAATGTATTATTAGCAACTACTTGCGCCATTCAAATATTGTTAGCAGTTGCTTGCGTCATTCAAGTTTTCATTGTGCTCAGCACAAATTTTGTTCCATTTTATTGAAAAGCATTTAATTACACAGGTGCATTAGGAGTACCACTTTGTCAGTTGAATATTTAATTCAATAAGATCGTGTTAAGTTTCATTTTTTTATCAACAAACACTTACAACATTCAGTTTTGAATCTCTTTCTTTTTATTATCAACGATGTTTAATTTTAACGCTAATGATGATCATTTTGAGTTGATATATTTTTGCAAGGTCATCGATGGTTATCGATAAAATTTATCTAGTTTATTGATAAAATAAGTGTTATCAAATTATATCTGCACTATTTCCAGGATATTTTAATGATATGATTATTTTTTTGTGACATATGATATGATATGCACTGATATGATCGATCACATTAGTCGCGGAAGCTTAAGTGCGAAACTATCTTTTTTACTTGTTAGCCAAATAGTTCATTTTTACGAGCCTTCAATATGGCCTTCAATATAACTCAATGATCATTCATTAAGCAATAATGATAACAGTAATAATAATGGCTTATAATTCTTTAGCAGCATTTTTTGCTACTGTGAATAGAAAAAATTTTATAAACGATAGCAGAAATATAAAGCAATTTGATATCTCTTTCTAATTCATTCGTCATCGACTGTTAATTAGATTATTCTGATGAAAATAAAAAAAGAAACGATAGTGAAAGAGATGAATGCCGAAAATAGTTCTAATCATTTTAAGATTTTTGTAGAAAGCTATTTGGGTGCTAAAAAAAGTCGATCAAACTTTTCTCAATTAAAAAATGTAAAACTTTTTACCAGTGGGTTGAGAAAAAAGCAAAATATTCAACAAATAAAAAGTGATGATACAATGAAAAGCATAGAGGGATCAAGAGACGATGAGCATTGTATGCAAAAGTTTCAACTACAACATGCAACGCTAAATGTGGACGATAGATGCACTTTTTTAGATGAAAATGAAGCCATTAGTAATTGATCGTGTTTTCTACGTTGTTATTTTTTAAAATGACCAATTGGCGCACGTCCCTGTTTCATTTCGGCTTTATCTTTATTTTTTAAATAGCTATTGAATGTTGGAAGAAATTTTGTATTGATTTTCTGGAATTAAACTGAATCACTATATTTTTTCTGTTTTCTCAAAGAAATGTATGTAACGACAAAAATCTGCAGGATCTCGGAAGAGTGTACGAGTCCTGGAAGGAGCGTTTCAATCTTTTAGTATGTTAATCTTTTCTTTTGAGGAACTATTAATGTTTCAGTCGGGTTTTATTTTTATAATATATATTTCGCATTTGCATATAAGAAGAGAAAGAACGTTTTGAATTTGACGCAATGTGCACTCATATCTGAAACATTTCTGGTTTTAATATTATTTGTTTTTAGAAATCTAATTTAAATCTAATTCTCTTGCGGATACTCTTGTCATTGATACACCAAGTTTTATCAGCAAACCTTTAAAATCTAACGAAGAAAGTGAGAGACGAATGATCAGTTAAGTTATACTGCGACAATACTTCTATTTCTAACTAATAAATTTATTTGGAAAATAAGGAAAAAAGAGAATAGGACAAGAGAGTGGCCACTGGTATTACGATTAGAATGTTCGGTAATGTTCATGCTCATTCCTTTAGCTTTCTAAATGTTCAGTTATACTCAATAAATGTCGCTTTACCGTTTGTATTTCTATTTATGCGTACTGATAAACAAACGCCAATCTATGCATTTAAAATAGATACTTAAGAGAATACTCATTTCATCATTGTCATGGATTCTCAAATTCTTCCTTAATAGTAAGATCAGATGGCTGTGTTGATTTAATAGTAGATGGCACCATTGATAAATTCAACGAGGTATATCTCTTCTCTCTTTACTAATCTCATTCATCTTTAGCTAGGAGAACATAAATCCTAAACCTCTTACATCAAAAGTACTAAGGGTTCAGTTCTACTGTCCAGATACATTACTAACTTTTCTGTGGAAGCTATCCCATTGGTTTTTTTCTCCGCATTTGTTCTTTATCCAAAAAACGATCTTTGCAATAATGACAAACGTCATAATAATAATACCAATAATAATAATTAATAATAATAATAATAATAATAATAATAATAATAATAATAATAATAATGGTGATAACAATGCTAATAACAATAATGGAAATAATAGTAATAAACAAATAAAAGTGAAATAACAGGCTGTGATAATGTTAATAATAATCCTGATAATGATGATAATTTATATTTGAATCACGCAGAAATCAAAAACATTTCTGTTTCTAAAAAGAAAATTTTCTAATAATGTTCATACATTCATTGCACGCCCATATTGAAATCGTCATCAATATTAATTAGATTGTATAACTGACAACTAAGAGTTGCTAGTCGTGATAGGAAAGGCAATTGAAGGAAAGAATTTTCATCAAATGTCAGAAAATGGATTGATTACTAGTACTGGCATACTCATTTATAACAGCTCTGTCATCTTGTAGAGAACTTCCGCATTGATAAGTAAGGTTTTGATTTATCATCTATTATTAAAACATTCTACATAAGAGAAACAAAAGAAAGGATTTCATCAATTCTTTTCAGTGGTGGAGTAGCACTTTGCCTCAGTCCAGAAGGTCGACGAAACGGTGAAGCTCTTGTAAGATTTGAAGATTCCGAGCAACGTGAATTGGCTCTAAAAAGGCATCGACATTTTTTGCACAACCGCTATATTGAAGTGTATCGTGCTACAGGAAAGGATTTTCTACAGGTTGCTGCAGGTTAATTAATTTTACAATAATAAAGTAAAACTAATTGCAACAAAGTTTTCTTGTTTTTTTTTACATAAAGATCATTATATGATCGTTGATTGTTAATCTTAGTATAATTGGATTGGCCAAGAATCATTTTTTATAGCTTTGAGATGATTTGTTCAAATTTTGAAATGTAAGAGACGTTTCAAAGGAATTTTATTTGTTGCTGTTTCAAAATAGATGTTTTGAAGGGAGGAAGTAATAAATGGTGTTGCCTTTGGTGCAATATTGCTGTTTGTGATGTTTTTTTTTTTTTTTAGGTCTCGTATTATTTATTCAAACAGTTGTGTGTTTATATATTTGGACCCTATATTTTCTATGTATTTCTTGTCATGTTTGCTTTTCAAAAATTGTTATCAGTGTATGTGCAAATTTTACACAGTCTTACAACAAAATAACAAGAAAATTAGTACTGTTGAATGAGATTGCTTTTGTATTAGTATTTAAGAATACAGCATATATTTTATTTTTTTGTTCCATAGATAATAATAACAAATCGTAGAAAGAAATAATTTTTCAAAATAGTTCTAAAAGTAATTTTAAATTTATTTATTTTTATTAATCAGAGAGCATAAAATTACAGGTGATGATTATTAAATGAAAATAGTATAAGAAAGTATTATTATCTTTATTTCATTTTCATTTGTCACAATTTGAACAAATCTTCTCAATATTACTAAATAATAGTAATGATTACTGCACAAAAAATAATGCAATTAGATCAAATTGGCTTAAAAAGAATCTAAAAATAAACTTATAAATCATTGAAAAATTATGAAAAATTTTAAAAAAAAAAGTAAACTTATAAATCACTGAAAAATAGTTTCACTTTGGGTAACATATAGTTTTAGTAATATGTATCAGACAAAAGCAAAATTATTGCTGCTGATTTTATTGTAAATTGCTGATGGAGCAGGAAAAAAACCCCCCTTTTGAAAGTGTTATATTATCAAAAGGAGAAAAAATGCGTAGGTAGGCAGAAAATTCAGGACGATTGTCATGGCAGCTATACAAACTGTATACACATCCATGAAAAATATCAATTTTTTCCCCATCCGTCTAACTGTTATGGTTGGTTAGACACCTGAACAAAGCTCATCAATCTTTCCTACATAATATTTTTTTTTTTTTGAAAAAATAATGAATAGTAAAGTTTAATTAAGAGAAATAGATGATGGAACAGTTGCTTATTGAAATAGATGCATTTAAAATCAAGCATTTTTAGAGGCTCAATTTTTTAATCCCTACCGTATTCATCATCTCTTTTTGATGCCCCTTTCTGACCAAGCCCTGCAGGTAAATAGGTAGATATCTATTCTCATATCTATCCCTTTCCTAACCTTCCATCATCGGTTGCTTGTTCACCTTACTCCCACCCCTTCCTTTTCCCATAAATTCACAATTTTATTAAATTTTTCGACTGGCTTCACCAATGCTCTTCATCAATCTCCTGATACGCGTTTTTTTTACTTCCGTCATTATTATCACTTGCATTACCGTTATCCATACATTACAGGTTCCAATTCCGAAGCAGTACGCTTTGTGATTCGCGGTAGCACAGGTGCCATGATTGTTCGCATGCGGGGCCTCCCATATGATTGCACCGAAAGGCAAATTGTTAGTCTTTGATTCGATTTCTAAAATCCAATGCATTTTACAGGTTAAAAATCTCTTTTCGTTAAATTTCAAATTTTGAACGCTTCTTTAGTAGTCAGCGAAATCAAATTTCAAATAGCACATTCAATTTGAATTTTGAAATAATATAATTATCAAAGTTTGAAACAATTATTTTTATAGGATAAAATAATTTTGAATGATCTTTGAAGATAATTAACATTTATTTGTGCAAGTGATTCAAAATTGGTTGGATTTTACTCGCTACTGAATGTAGTCAAGATTTAGACCTTGAACAACATATTAGATAGCAACAGAAACTAATAGCACTGAAATTAAACAGAACGTTTAAAGCAGGAAGAAAAGGTATCGAATAGAAAAGGTTGTGAACATTCTGCACTACTAGACCGTTCAATCCCCGTATTGTGATGCATGTGCGTGGTCTTACGTAGCGTTCACAAAGTGATACGGTGCGTAATGTGTGTGGTGTGATTGATTTCAGTTGGAATGATTACAGCTACGCAGTTTTGATGCTTTGCAATGTCTGTTCTTTTAATCTGACTATTTCTATGCAAAGAGCTTGCAATTAAAATTCCAAGCTACAAAAATTTAAATTCCTCAAATTTTTTATGTTTTATGATTTTTTCATGGTTCACATTTTTATTTTCATTTTCTAGTCTTTTAGCTAGAATTTTTCGCGGAAGGTGAAAATGGTTGTAAAGTAACAGATGGCGGTATATTATTTGTGAATAAAAGTGATGGTCGGCCAACTGGTGATGCTTTTGTAATGTTTGATAATGAGGAAACTGGCCAAAAAGCGCTTACTAAGCACAAACGTACCATTGGCACTCGCTATATTGAACTTTTCAGGTAACTTATTTGATGTTTGATTTTTTAGTGCAGAGTAGAATTTGAGTAATTAAAAGACATTAAAGCGAAACCAATCATCTAAATTATGCAGCAATGTGTTTGTCTGAAAAGAATTTTCTTATTCAGTAATTTGAATAAGTTTTTCTAAATAAAATCTTGAAATTTCAGACATAAACTAAACAACAAGATGTGGATAGAAGAAATTAATTTCTTTCTAAAATTCTTCAAATTCTTTATAATAATGATAAAATCGTTCTCTATCTTGCGCTCTTCCCTTCGTACCACTTTTTTTGCTCTTCTTAAACTTTGCTCCTTTTCGTATACGACGTAAATCATATTAATTTTCACATAATGCAAACTGAGCTAGCAAGTTACATGAAACACTGCTATCTGCACCATGCCTTTAAGAGATTTTTTTTAACTTTTAGAATGTTAAAGTTTTCTATTTTGCTAGTAAATGTTCAAAACACAATAAAAAATGCAAAACTTCTAAATGAAACTCGTAAATTCATGAAAAGGAGCTTTGAAAATACATTTGCTATACAGAATGAAAAAAAAAGAGCTGTGTCTCTGAAATGCTTAAGATGTGAAGCATTCTTTATTGTTATCTATAATGCTGCAATGTTCCCATCTGCTCATTGCTAAAATTGCTAAAAATTTGAGGTTCCAAGACCTTGGATCCTACGACCTCAAAGAACTCCAGTATGGCTCAGCATTAAGATATTTAAACAAATCGCTAATTCTGCGTTTGACAAGATCTCTCGAAATATATCGTAGAATTCTGCCATTAGCTGTGTTGAAATTTTGTGATTTCAATTTTAAAGTTTAATTTTACAAATTGTCTCTACACGAATTTTGTTCAATAGCATTCTCAAAATAAAACTATTCTTCATTTGAGACTAAAATTAGTGAACTAAATCTCAAGAGAAAATTATGCACTAAACACCACTCTCTAGGCTTTTTCTCATTTAAAAACGCTTTTTCATTTCTCATGAATCTCAATTTCTTGATTCAACTGCTTTACATTTCATTAGATAAATAGGATTTACCTATAGATAATATCATTGAGTCGATTCAACAACTGATAACAGTTCATAAACACCGTAGTTCACAATATATGTCACCTATTAAGTGACACTCATAAACGGTTTGAAAATTGTGTCACATATAAAAATTCCACTTTCATGTCCTTTTATCAAAAAATCTTGTACAACTTTGTAGAATTCTTTTATTATATTAGTTTACATTATTCATTATTATAATTGTCCCACTCGACGATTTTTCTCCAAATCTTTCTTCTATTTATTTCGTACTTAACTGATTTAACTTAACTTCAAATACTTTTACTTCAAATCCTTTCTTCTATTTATTTCTTTCTTAACTGATTTAACCCGATTTCTTGGTTATTCCTATATTGGGTATTACTAAAGAAGTATGTCAGTATGCCAAACTTGAAATGCTTACAGTTACTTTTTTTTAAACTTTCTGTTATGTGTTTTATATTAAATTCATGCATTAGTTCCTGAGACTGATTTATTCATAAATTTAAAATCCATTCTATATGCAGATCAACCCAAGCAGAGGTACAACAAGTAGTTAATCGAAACTTGGAAAATGACCAATGTATGATGGTTCACGGCAGTTGTAGAAAGGACTGCATTCGATTAAGGGGTCTTCCCTACGAAGCTCATGTAGAAAATATTGTCGAGTTTCTTGGCGAAACTGCCCGGCATATTATGTTTCAGGTAAATAGAATTTGCAATTTAAATGCATTGATTGATGAAAATAATTAATTTAAATACAGTTAAGCTTGATTCTTTCCAAGATAAGCATTATATTTAAGAAATAATTAATTTTCAATTATCTTAAGCTATTTGTGATCACTAGTAGAAATTAGGAGAGACTTATGTTGTGTATTCCAGTGTCATCTGTAAAATTAGTCAAACGAATTTTAATTTCTTTCATTTCAAAATAATAATGCTTCCCATTACAAAGCATTAAATGAGTCTTAAATATTAACAACTTTTATCATCATCAAGTATTTGTCATTTTCTTGTTAAGAATGGTTCATTTATATCGAAATCATTTTTGTATGATAGAATTTTAATAATGGAAAATCAAGATCTATTAATTAAAAAGAAAAATTGTGCATCAGGAGGACATGGTTTGGTGACATACAATCCTATTTTATTTGCTTTACAGCAAAAATAAACATAACTTATCACTGGTGATATTACCCGTTACTAATTATATGAAGTGCTTTTAAGGAATCATATTAAATATGAAGTGCTCTTATTCTTCCCAAATAAATTAATTACAAATAAATGTGTACAATGAAATGATGTGGAATTAAAAGAATGAAAAGCAAATGAGTTGATTAAGAGAACGAAGGGAGAGGAAATATCTACTTCTATCTACTTTATTTCATCTTCACCTTATGTGTATTATGTTTATTGGAAGCTTCTCTTTCAGAATTTCAGTTCGGAATATTTGAAGGGAAGTAAATAGGATTTCTTACATGAAACAATACTGTATTATTATCTTTTCCACTATTTCTTCTTTTCGCATCTTATTTTGTTTGCATTTTCTCCTCTCTTTCTTCAACTCCTATCTTTTTTATCCGGCAATAATCGGAGGGTTGAACTAGAATTTGAACCAGAAACAGTGGTTACTTTTTAACAAATCAAAATAACGATAACAAGAGTGATAATAACGATAACAAGAGTGATAAGAATACGATAACGTTAATGATTAACATTACAAAGATGAAAGATGATATTGAATGATGTTGATAATATTTTATGGAGTGCATATGGTATACAATGCACAAGGTCATCCGAGCGGAGAAGCTTTCATACAGATGGATTCGGAGATGAGCGCAGCAACTGCTGCTGCATTAGCTCATAACAAATATATGCAAATTGGAAAGAAACAACGGTACATCGAGGTGTTCCAATGTAGCCCAGAAGATATCAATTTAGTGCTGACAAACCCACCATTACCACCACAATTTATTCTGCAGCCAAGACCGCTCTTTCCTCAACGTAAGATGTAACTTAAATTTTAACTCTAATCTCATTGTATATCATTATACACTACTAATAGCTTCGAAGTGTTCAAATCTGTTCTGAAATAAGAATTACGTTTAGATAGGACCAATTATCCATATCAAACTGATATTCTTTAGCACTGTTGAAAGAATCATTGAAACAATTTATTGTAATTTTACTATAATTAAAAACTGAATCTGTTATTTCAGAAACTGTTCAAAGTTTGATACCAACAATAATACCGCCGTTTGCACCGTTGTATTGGCCATGTCTTAGTCCACCAACCTCACCATGCATCCATCCGCTGCAATCACAACCTGGCTTGGTCCTTGTAACCGGGCTCTGTCCAAATATTTCACCACAAGATATTTTGGCATATTTTCAAACCAATCCGGAGGTTGAATTCTTAATTTATCATTTTAGTAGAATATGAATTTCAATGAATAGCTGAAAAGATTACTTTCTTTATGAATTGAAACAAAAAAAGTCAATTCCATTATGAAGCGAAATAATATTTTAGTACTAATTTAATGAAAT
>JBAMDO010000223.1:0-91447 GCA_037074765.1 Mansonella perstans | reverse complement strand
AAAATATGCCAAGTTCGAGGAGTGGTGTTTTCACAGCTATGGCAGGAGTAGCTAGATTCACGTCAACGAGTTGTTCTTGTAGTTCCATATTTATTTCATTTCAGGATCAAAACAATTATGCTGTAAAACTAATCCATGATATTAACGGTATTACCGTTACAATGAATATAAGCGAGGAATAATGAATGAAAAGCGAAAATGTTCAAAATTGTAATAGAGGAGTAAGCGTTTTTAAAATGTTCTTGTATTTGAAGAGTACTTCTTTCACTCCTGAAAATAATTTAATAATAATTGCGTTGGAATGAATGGAATCATAGGAATAATTCATTTTCATTATACAATTCTTGTACAATATTCCTTTTAAAATGGATAGGTAATCGCATATGAACAATATTTTAAAAAAATTCGCTTGAAAATCAAATTTTTAAATTTTCTGGAAGAAATGAATCTTCTTATCAGTTTCATAGAGTGAACAAGAAGAATAGATGGTTGAATACCTGGAAATTATTCCGAAATGCACGAATTAAATAATTGCTTTACAGTTAAATGAAAAGTTTCTTCTCAAAAAAAAAAAAAAGAATAGACGAAATTTTAATGTAATATTATTCTGTAAGGTATATGCAAAATTGCACTGTAATTAATCATATATAACAAAATATATTATGAAATGAAGCTAAATGAAAAAGAAAGTGATGAAGCAGTTCAATTTTATTAGAAATAAGAGAAATCTCGTGACAAAGTTTAAAAAAAAAAAAAAAAAGAACATAGTTGCGACGACCAAAGGACTACTTGAAGACCCTGCGAGTATAACAGTTGCATAGTTCTATTTTCTGCTGAGAAAATAATTTCTTCCTAGTCACTTCAACATTTGTGTTGTGTCTGTCTTTGTAAATGTGTTTGTGTGTTAGGTTGAATGAATGGATTTATTTCCCTTTACTAAACACAGCAGACGAATTTCTATAAAGGCAAACAAATGAAATGAGAAATAATCGTCCATTATTAGAAGTCGGGCTACTTCATTAAGTGATAACATCTCAACTATGTCATTATTGCTTTTTGCTTATCGAAAACGTCAGCTAGGCTTGACTGGAACATATCTGTTGTCAGCAAATTCTAGAATATTTATTTATTGTTTATCTCTCAATTTACTTACTACTGATTTCTTCCACAATGGAATATCAATCAGGAATATTAGGAAATTAACAAGAATGAGTAATTGCAATAAAAAAGAATCGGAAACGATACTAAGAAATTAGACGATAATATCTAAAAGAGCTAAAAGTCGTCATTAAAAAAAAAAAAAAGATTGAAAGTTCGATTATACAATAGCAATTATTTCAAACTCAGAAACGTGTTCTTACATTTTATATTCTTAGCTAGCAGTTAGTTACAATATGTGTTTGTCAAATGTTAATTACAATATTATCACATCATAATATATATATACTTAAGATACAATAAATTATTAAAATATTTTTATTAATTTTATTAAAATGCGATTGAATCGACAATTTCCAGCTAAAGTACAAAGTTGAGGAATGCTCTTAAGAAAAGCAATAATTTTGGTAGGTATTGTGAGAAAAGCTGAAAGATAAAAGTGAAGAACAACAGTTGGTCAAGTACTTTTAAAGGAATTCATTGAATGAGGAAGAAGAAGATATCCAATTAAAAGTTAAACAATTTAAGAAAGCAATTAAAAGAAATTGCTTAAGAAATAATGCTTAACTTGCATAATTGGCGACATTATCAACTACTGTTGCCTATAGACTGCAACTGTTGTGGCTTGTAATTTTGTCATCTATCTTTCTAAAGGTTACGTCATTACAGACAACAACTGCTCTCTGATTTTCTGACTAATTCCTGACCACTTCATTGTGATAACGATCGGAACTATCAGTGCATAGATGTAGTGATTATTTCTATTCTCAACAATTCTCATTCCTTTTCCTTCTTTTACATTTCAAATTAATGCTTTTATGATATTCTCTGCATTTTCTCACTGATTTCTCACTACTTCATTGTGATAATGATTAGGATTATCAATGAACAGATTGTTGTAACTGCTACTTAATCGTCCTAGTGATTTGAGATCATTGATATGTACGGATGAGATTGTCAACTTCGTAGTGTCTCCTACACTGGCCTGTATCGTCACTCAGCGCAACGTTGATATTCCCTTTGAATGTTGTGTGAAATGTGACCACAATTATGAGCAAGTTAAAAATGGCAAGTAAGGTAGGAGGTCAGATTTCGGGTAAAGTAGCGGTTTACAGGTGGTAAATAAGTTATATGAAGAATAAATAAGAAGAATGCTAGTGAGATTCAGAAAAAAAGAGAGAAAAGTATTGGGAAAATTGATGAGTAGTATGGGTACTATTATTAGCAGAAATTCGTGATAAGCATAGACGCAGACATGTGATAAGGGAGATTAAAATTGAGTGATATGATGATATGATGCTTAAGTATACGCGAATTGAAGTAACATGTATTGGAGTGATTGCGGAAGATAGTAACAATGCAGTTGTATTTCAGGTTGGATAAAAGTTGACTGTAAGCTGAGTATGGCACCACAAATAACGAGTGCCAAGCGTTCAGCTAGTGAAAATAACACGACAAAGGATGTAGAACAGGTTGCGGTATGTTTTTGTTTTGGACATTCATACTTAAGGAAATTACTATTGTGGCTCGTGATTTTGTCATGTGATAGTTTATTTTGCTAAGCATTTTTGCATTGTATAAATAACAATATCGATCTCTACTGTATACATTCGTTGCTTGCTCAGGAAAGAATAGAATCACGCTTATCGGCTTTCCTAATTATGCTAATTAATTGCTATAAGTAGCAATTAAACTTTTACTTTTATTTCACTATTTTACAAATCAATTAGTAATAAACAATTTATTGCAGATATTTAGTGAGGTAGCCATGCGACATAACATTAGTGTTTTGGAATATTCAAGGACATGTCAGGCAGCTGCATCAGGAATGGCCAGCGGTATCCTTGGATTAACTGGAGTATCTGGATTTGTTTTTTATTTCATCCTTGTGATTTTACAGGTAATCTGTCTGTTTTCTGAGTTCTCTAAAATTATTTATTTTAATATATTTTAGATTTCTTTTAAAAGCCATTTATATAACGAATTTAGGGTAATAACACTTTTTGCCATTTTTTCGAGCTTAAATTGCCGTGCAAATATTTTTGACCTCTATTACTCATTTCAGTTTCGTCTTATTACAGGCCTTATTTTGGGAGATGAAAGCGAATTTCGAGTGGCAGAATTATTTCTTAAGTCGAAGTTTATCATTCACACATTCTTTAATATCTGGTTTATTCACTTATATTTTATTCTGGGTGTTTTTGTATGGTATGGTTCATGTTTACTGAGTCTGTCAATAGTTGCTTCAAAATAGTTTTTCACTGATCCACAGTTTGTATTATTATTGTTATAGTGACTAGAAAAAGTAAATATTATCATGTTTTGGTGTTCTGCAATGTATAAATTTTTATACCGGATTATAAACATTATTTAGTTCTATGGAAAATGACTCCTTCATTTGTTTATCTTGATTTAGCAAGCTATTGCTGGATTTGTTTTCGATGAACTTGGAATTTTCTAGGCATTTCTACCAGTCCGTTTTTCATTGTGGCACTGAAGCATTACTACTTTGTCATTTATGAATAGTTTAAGAAGCTTTGTTAAAACATTTAATACCAGTTTCATATTGAGTAGACTTTTGTTAATAGTTATTTCTGCATGATAATCGAAGTGTTTAATAGTTAACTGGAAACTTGCGTTATTCAGAATTTTGGCTTTTTTTCATCTATATGTAACATTGCATTGGATCTTTCGAATTCTTCAGAACCATGCTACTCCGATATTAACTCTTGATACCACTTGACAGATGGTTTCGTTCAATCTTCTACCGGTGGTTGCATACTGTATAATTCATATCACCCAATTGTGATTTTGGGATTTCTTAAACCTTACGAAGTTTCTCAGGTACTGCCTAACCTCTGTCATCATCTTATAACAACGAATTAAAAACACTATGATCAAGCGATATGTTTAAAAATCTGGTGGAAGTTTGTGGTATATGGCGCTCATTTTTGTTTTGATGATAGATTTATGTTTGCTTTTTTTTTTTTTTTTTTTTTTTTTCCACTTTTTGCTGATAATAGAATTTACTAGCGTTGTGATGCAGTGCAGTTGCCGAAAGTGCGATAGTTGCCTACTATCTACTTTTGAAATTGATTTCATATACGATGAAATTCATACTTACTGAAGTCTAGGGAAGTCTGCTTTTTGCAAATGTAATTTTAGTATTAATAACCATTAGTTAAGCAGTTCTAAAACCTTTTAGTATCATTATATGGCATCTTTCACCTTAGGTTTTGTTGGGTTCACAATTGGAAATATCGACTTTCACTGGTGTTCTTAATGGTTTTCATTACCTTTGAGTACACAAAAAAGTTTGGGAAGCCTAATTTCAAAATAGTTCTTTCGTTGCTTGATCATTCGGTATTTTGATCGGAAGATTTTTCTAAATTTCTTTGTGCTCGTTGAAATTTTTTGAAATAACAAGGGATGTTTGGTCACTAATAAAGTTTTTCGTAGATCAATTGGTGGGATTTTTTGTCCTTTTTGGATTTTAATGAAATTTTATCAGATCTGTAATTATATCGAAGTGCAAGGGGTAACGAATGACAAAGTGAAACTGAGTCGATCAGACCTTATCAAAGAAATTGAAGAACAGCAACTTCAGACTGTTGATTATGAAAATAAGTTGAAAGGTTCGGAAGATTCTTAGTAGAAATAAACTGAGCTTCATCTTATTGTAGCTTTCTGTATTAGATGCTTATCTGTGTTTATTTTAGAACAAAGGTACGAATGTTGAGGGGTAGCGACAAAATGAAACTGGGTCGATCAGACCTTATCAAAAAAATTGAAGAACAGCAACTTCAGATTGCTGATTATGAAAATAAGTTGAAAGGTTCGGAAGATTCTTAACAGAAATGAATGAACTCCAGAAGTTATAGTTTCTTACGCCATGCAGAAGTGAAAAATATGTTTATGCCGAGCACTTTTAAGTATCTACTATTTCCTTTCACTTCTTAGTTTTAATTTATTGAGGAGTTTGATAACTCCGTGTTTTTCCTTCAATTTTTGGCTTGCTTTCTAGTAAATTTGATGTTCTTCAGATCTAATTCGTGCTTATAAGGGACTCAGCGCTGAAAAGAATGCTTTGCAGACAGCGGTTAAAGCTTTGGCTTTACAGCAAGGTATGTTTAAATTCTGAAATGAGTTTTTTGAAAGATCATCATTTGAGTTAACAATTAGTTTTCTTACAGAAACTACAATTAACTCGCAAGATGAAGCATCTCGTATTGGAACCAGTGCAAAGGAAAAAGAACCTTCTGAGGTTTAACATACTGTTATTTTTTTGTTCGTGTCAATTCAATCAAATTTCAAATTTTTCCGGATGAAGAAGTTGTTTGTGGAACTTGTGTTTGTACTTTCTAATTTTAGTGTAATGCGCACTATAACAATAACTGATTTTTCCAGGAAGACCGAGTCGAGAGTCTGAAAAGAGTTTTAGAAGTGTTAATAACTGAGAAAAGTAGGATGGAAGCAACTTTTCGATCTGACAGAAAAACTTTATTGGTAAGTAGAAGCATAATTTTCTACTATTGGCTGAATTTAATTCTTCATTAGAGTTAAAAGTATGCGTGGTTTCTATTTTTAATGAGAAAGCAGAAATTTTATGTGAGATGAATTTTTCAGTAAAAATTGTACGGCATGAAGTGCGATCTTTGCTGTCGTATTTTAATTAAGCGAGAGTTCTGTCCATAATTTAGGTATTCACCAAAGTTCGAATTGAAGTAAACCGAATATCTTCAACTCCTTTTTTGGTTTTGCAGGTCGAAAATGAAGCTTTGAAGGAAAGACTGACAAAAGCTGCTGATGAGACTGAGGCGCAAGCTGAAAAGTTGGAAAACAGATTGTTGGTAATTATTTTTTTAGTAGATTTATTCGAGCTTTTTGTCTTGTTTTTGTAAGGTTAATATTGAATGTACTGCAAATTTCATCCTGTCATTTGTTTTAACTATTATAGATATGTTCTAGTTGTCAAATTTAATTATAGGAATTACGATCAAAAATAAAGCTAATAGAGGGAGATCGTGAAAAAGAATTGTCAGACCATGGTTCTGTTCTGGCTGCTATGCAACAACAATATGCAAAAGAATGCGTTAATTCAGGGCAGCTTGAAAAACGAGTATAAAATAGAATAATTTCTCGCTTTATTTTGTTAAAGGACCATTAATTTCATGACTTCTCTAATATTCCTTACTTATTGATAATTATGTCGATGTTTAAAAATTGAAATTAGTTGTTAAAATTTCATTCACTTTGGACCATGATTCCAGTTGTAGATAACAGAACTGCACCAAAAATTGCTTGAGAAAGACAAAATGTCCAAAGTACTCGAAACAGACATTGTCTCTTTGAAAGAAGAACTTATCCGAACACAAAGTGAAGTGAACTTTTGGCGGAAAAGAGCTGAGAAAACACCAGCAATACAGGTGTTAGAAAGTGAGCTTCGAGATCTAAAGGTCAGACTTTATTTTGAAGAAGCACATATAATATGTCTAATAATCCTCAGTATTTGATCTTTTTTGAAATCTTGAACGAAATTTATATCAGGAAAGCAGCAAAAATGAAATTACCGACCTGAAAAGGAAATTGATGGAGACTATGAATACAGAGAGGGAAAGTCGTCTGCGTGAATTAGAACAAAGGTTATGTTTGCAGAATTCATTGGTATTTATTACGGTAAGCTTTAGTTTGTGTGCGAATTCTAATACAGACTCCAGGAAATGTCGATTGAAATTGGCAATTTTAATATAATTCGAGCAGAACTGCAGCATAAAGTGGATCAGCTGGAAAAAAAAATAAGACTTTGGAAGATGAGAATGCACTTCTCAAAGTACGTTTGCTTCTCATTATAATTGCAGCGAATTTTGATTTCATTCAAAAAATGGTTTCGAAAACTTGTTTTGCGTGAAAACTTTCGGCGATAGAACAATTGGCTGGCACAAATCTTTTTGTCGAGGGAAGATGAGATGAGAACAATGTTATGTGCATAACTCATCGTTCTGTTTGATAACAATGTTTAATATGGTAGAGCTAATGTAAATAAAATAGAATTTATGTTTATTATTTTTTAGTTACTTATTGACATGTTAGCACAATGAAACAGTTTCATAAAACGGGAAATATTGCCAGTCGGGTTTCAAGAAGTTTTTCCTTAACACTTTTATCTTGTAATAATTTCATACTATTCGCATGTAATTCTTACGCTTAGGCTTCAAAATCAGCGAAAGAAATAGGTGATGGGTCTGCCGATTTCGAATCGATGGAGCAGAATTTTATAAAAATTGCTCAGAAATTGCGCAATAGTAAGGAAGCGATCAATTTTTATGGTGAATCGATTTTTTTTTAGTTTTATTCTGTATTAGAGTAAAGTTTTCATGAATTACACAAAAAGTTACGGAAAAGGAAGTATATATACTTTTTCAGTTGGATATTCTGTTTTGAAATTAGTATCATCAAGTTTTTTAATATCTAATGTTTTATTTAGTTTCATGAAGCTAATTTTAACTGCAGAGCTGTTAGGCTTAGAAGAAACTTCGTGTGACGAGAAACAACGTTATGAAGTTCTGAAAGATGAATTCGAAAAATATAAACTGAAAGCTGAAGCAGTGCTAAAAAGTAGATCTGTGAAGGTACGGTACTTTATATTTCCGTGTTCATTCTCTTCTTACCCATATAGTGAACAAGTCACGCTCATTTCATAGAAATCAGATTGATTATTGCGACTAGCTTGATTATCATCACCAGCTAATTGCTTTCAGTGTTAAAAAATGTGTGTTCTATTGCTTGCCGACACCAACAGAATTCCTGATTTAGTCTTTTTCCCTGTGAACATGATAGTAGCGTTGACTACTATCTTTTAGAATTGTGGTTTATTTCCAACGGCATATAATACTGAAATATATGAATAAAAATAAAAAATTAATTTGGACTTTTTTTTCTTAATTTCCATAAGCGCGAAATTGGTGTTAATTGTTTGGTCATCGGTTGAATAGTTGAACAGAAATGAGATTATAAAATTTTAAAAGATAAGTATGACAGTTGTGGAAGTTAATCAGAAGTCCAGCTCCCAATGATCTTGATCAAACGGCAGAGATTGGTGTAAGGCAAACAGCTTTACAACTCTGATCTTTTAGAGTGATGCCTCGAAAAATACAAGAATATCACACACAGTATCGTCATTAACTCTAAGCGAATGTTCATCTTGTGCAGCGGCAGAAGGAGACCTACGACATATGCGTGAAGTGGTGGCCTCGCTTCATGATAAACTTCATTCTCTTGAAATTGACCATACCAATGCAAAAAACAGCTATGAAGAAGTGAGCTTATACAAGAAAAACTATTAATTTAATTACAATTTTGAAACAAAATTTAATCTTGCCGCAGGAAAAGTGAGCTCGTAGGTTTTATATTTAACAAAGTTTTTTAAATGGTACTAACTATTTTTTTTTTTTTCAACTGTTTGGCTACGAAATATATTGCAGAAAATAACCCAGTTGCAACTGAAAATTGTTGAGATGGAAAGGGTGCAAGAAAATTCGGCGTCTGATTTATGCAGTCAAATGCATCAAAAGGGTCAGATTTCTGCAATTTATAAATTTCATTTTATGTTATCCATTTCACATTATTGATGTGATAATCATACCGCAACTTGTAATTTCTTTTTAGTTGGTAATATATAAGAGCTTTTCTTTTGTGACGAGAAATTTTATTATATCACTCATTTTTTGGCTTTCGATTCTCCATATTTCACTCTTTTGCTTCATTTCCATCAGTTCTTGTTTCCGCTCATGTTTTTAGTGGTGGAAATGGAATCAGAGATGCAAAAGCAACGTATCCGGGCTTTGGATATTCTTGCTGAAAAAGAAAATGAGTTGGAAATTACGAAGTATTTCTTTCTTTCATAGTTGGCTGAAGATAAGTAAATTCTGGGGAAAAATATTAAAGCTTATCTTTTTAGCTCGATAGAACACTTTAATTTTTAATTTTTTAGAAATATTGACCGACTATTGTTACTTATTTTTTAGAATAACGCAGGATATTGAATTATTGAAATTCCGTGACTGCATAAGAGTTTCATACGGAAAAAGTAGATTTCATTTTTAAATGACTTTTTAAGTTTCTCCACATTGGTATTTAATTATACGTTCTTTTTTGCTTTCCATTTTAAAAGTTTCCATAACTCAATAGGATTTAATATCGATTCATGAATTCCAGAAATATGTTGGCATCGATAAGAAATCAACGAAATGTTGATCCAGTAGATCCTGCACAAAGTACTTCATCTCGATCCATGAAATATCAAAAAAGTCGCTTGCACGACATGTGTGAAAGTGGTGCTTCTTGTGATGAGCGACGAACTGGAGGTATCACGTTTGCTTTCAATGTCCTTTTTCAATACACTGATCAGAATTCAATTATTGTTAAAAAGAAATAATTTATCCATAATTTTTGCTTCATCGAAGAGAAAGTAGAAGTTTTGGATGAATTTTGGAAGTATCGCCTTTTTTTAATTTCTTTACTTCATAAAGTTTTACGTCCCAAAAAATATCATAATTATTTAAAATATTGACAATTTAAAAATTTTTTATCAGTATTTTCTTCGTGCTACTGTTTCTTTTTTTTTTGACGAAGCCTTTAAATGCTAATAATTATTAGACTTGTTTCTCCGTTTGCAGAAATTCGGAATATAACTGATCATTCATCAAGTGATGTCGATTCATGCTCCAGTGTCGTAGATGAGCTCTATTTAGGTAAAACAAAAGTGTACGACAAACGCAATTATCATTAATGCATTGTTCCTTTTATAAGGTTTCGCAATTTTTGCTTCGCGCATACATTTTAACTCGAAGAATATTGCGGCAAGCGTGCCAATAATTTATTTTTCCATTTTTGGCTTCTTTTTTTAGGGTATAAGTTGTCTTATTCTTTTTTAATTACACATGATGTAGATTATTATTATTGGATTTAAATAAGCTATCTATTACTTCTGTTGTCCAATCTCTTTCCTATTAATTGAAAGATGAATAACTGTTCTTTTAGTATCTTTCATAATTCTTTGTTTTTTGTTTTTTCATTTTTAATGTTAACCTATTTTCCGACTGTTTTTTAATAGTCCCATGTTACTAATAATAATTTTCCGTATTTCTAAATAATACTGTCAAGCTTTAGAGCGGTTATCAATTTCGCCGATTAATACCCAAGTTCTATTCAATACGGCTGGAACTGCGGCTGCTGCAGAAACTCGCAACATATTTTACGAACAGCAGCTTGTCAGAAAGGAAAAACAAGTAGTTGAATTAAGGTTCTTGATTTCCACATTAAATGGATATTACTGAGCTTCAATAAATACTTTGGTTAACGTTTCTTTTGAAATAGCTGTCATGGATCTCCCAAAATAGCGCAACTTATATCTTTTCTAATACAGGAAACTCTTCATTAGTTCACTTTCACTTTACTTACCAATATGTGAATACGAATAAATAAAACATGGTGAAATAGATCTGAACTTTAGAAATGCCATGCGTATAGCAGAAATAAATGTTCGCGATATTCAACAAGCAGCTCTCACCAAAGATTTGCAACATTTCGAAATGGTGGAAAAATTGAAAGATGAGATCAGGGTCTTGGAAGGTTGGTAATTTCTGGTTCCAGATTCTGTAATTAATATCTTTCAATATTTGTAATATTCTGTCATTACAATTAATAATTCTGTAATTAATACATAGAAGTACAGCTATTATACCATAATAGCTTTACTTCCATATTCTGTGTGGAAGTAAGAAAGAATAGAATATGAAACTTTGCTAGATTAAAATGCGGCGTCTCTTTCTACCTATACCAACTACACAATTATTTCTTATCTATTTTTTCTATAATGAAATTAAGCGTTGAAAATTGCTATGAATTGTTCTGTTATTTACGTGTCAAGTTTCATTTCAGGAAAATTGAAATTTTTAAGTGGCGACTCGAACATGGAGTATTTACGGAATATTTTCATTCAGTTGCTAAATTGTGACAATCCTTCCGGTCGTAAACACATTCTGAAGGCAATAGGTGCTGTGTTGAAATTAAGTGTGGCTGAAATGCGAACAATTGAAAAATGTAATCTATAGTGGTAACACTCCGGAATTGGTAGCGGTGCGACATGCGCATCGATGTATTTTCGAAATAAGAGTAAAGAGAGGAATACAGTTAGCATTCTTGTGAACCTTGGTTGCTTCATCTCACTTTATAAGGCGTTAGCTTACTTTGTCAACCGTAGGAAAAGCATCAGATCACAAAAGGCTTCATATTTTTCAACTTATATTTCTTATTTATGGATCCATAAATTTTCATCTCTCTACTATTCAAGATTTATTGGATTTATGGTATGGTAATTTTAGCAGATAACATATTCTGGTAATCTCAAGTTTTGGATTTTGTAATTTTTCTCATGTTTTATTTTGAATCTGCTTCATGTTGGTTTTATTCTTCGTGGTCTCTGTTAAGATTGATATTTTCCTATTGCGTGAAAATCAGTTTGCTCATATGTCATATACATTGGAAATTTCTGCATTATGAGTACTTTCGTTACAATTTTGTAATATAAAGCACATTATTGCTTTTTGTTTTACTGCTTGAAGAACAGATGTTATAGAATCAAGTAATCAAGGGACCCAGTTAAGGTTGAAAGCTTGCAGTCTTGGATATAATGAGATTAGATAAATAAATGGACTCCAACGATAGATAAATCATAAATCCGATGTATTTCGCTGGCTTATTGGTATTTACTTGGAGGTAACTTTTTCACATTAAGGGCGGTCAAGTAATGTTGAAATTTGACAAAATATGTCTCCTATCAAATCTTCTATCATGGGATTTGAAATTTTAATATTGCATGTTGTATTGACTGATTAAACCTGACTGTTTCAAATAAGAACAGAAGTGACACTGCTAATTAAATGATCAAATTCCATTATTAATTATCTTTTCCCGGAGTTCCTTACATCATGTCCGTTAAATCGTTTTACATATAGTCATTTTACGATTCAGAAATCAGTATACATCACTGTTAAGTGTTTTAGATAAGTATATCATTAACTAATCAACAGATCACCAACTTCGCTTGAACTAATTCAACAGGACACAGCACAGCATTCCATTCCTGGCTTATTTAAATTCTCAACATACATGTCCTGGCACTACTCGCTCGTTGATGCTGTTGTCAACGATATAGTTGATATTTTCTAGGAGATATTAAATGATGAAGGAAAATATTCCATGATACTACGGTCTCAACTATACCTCGTTCATTGAACAGTGATGCTAAATGAGTAATTTGTGAAAATGCTATTATTTTGTTTGGCACTGCATGCAGTTTCGTAATAAAAAAGTGTTAAAAAGTGTTAACTCCTTCAAATGCGAAAAGATTCCATCTGGGGAGTGAGTATTCAATAATTCAGATTAATGTATTATCCTTTTTAACAAGTAATGTAATGCGTTTAGTAATAACAGTAAGCATTTGGCACATCGGAAATAATGAACAAAATATTAGAGTATTTATTTCTTATTTACCAACCAACGGACGACATTCCTGCCTTAATAATACTTTTAAAGTCAATATCAAAACCAATACCTTTATGACTTTATTGATGATATGAGGACTTACTCATTATAAGATCTTGAAAGAAAAATGGTAAGCTTAAATCTTTCAAAGAGGGTAAATGAAATGATATCAATCATAAATTGGTGTATACTAATAGGTGAACAGGTAGCAGATCACAAAGGGAAGGAGAAAGGATCGGAAAGTCGCTCAGACTAAAAATTAATTTTATAATGCTTGTTTGACATGCTTATCAGTATTGGGTTGAAATTAACAAAGTTAGAAATTACATTCAATCGAACAAACAAAACTAAAAGATACAAATAAATTTCGGATGTCACTCTCAAAGCTGAAAGCAGAGAGGAGGTTGAAAAGCGCAAATTATAATAAATAACACTTTTGTAAGAAGGAAAAGAAAGGAAAAAACATTTAAGACGTTTGTGGCTTTACTTTATCGATCCTCATTCAGTACTGATATAATAAATAAGTCATTAAGGTTTGCAGGAATTAAAAAGATGAGTTTTACTGATGAATGTGTATTCATGTAATTAATTTCACAAATGCAAATAAAAGCATAAGGGAAATTTAGGCTTACAATGGTCGCCGTCATCGTCGTAGATTGAAATTCTCGAACGAAAATTTGGAGGATTTTACCCACGTTGAATGAATCTATTGAGTATACACCAATTTATCAATCATAAATTGGTGTATACTAATAGGTGAACAGGTAGCAGATCACAAAGGGAAGGAGAAAGGATTTCAACAGGTAGCAGATCACAAAGAGGAAGTAAAACTACTTCCAGTCGTAATTCGACTTACATCATTTATTCCCGTTTTTTCTCCTTAATTTACTTCAAAATCCTGCCTAACACATGAGTTAAACTCGTTATAGAACTCTTCAATTTCATTTCACTAATAGTAGAAAGAAGTAGATCATGATTTTTGAACACTATTTGCTACACTCTACAGATCATATTTGGTTCACTCTTCGATCCGGCGTATCAGGACCCTATGTCTGAACAAATTTACTTCTCCATTGTTGTACATACATTCAGCAATGCCCGCAAAGTCTCTCAGTTCCTTGTTCAGAATCCACTTTGCTCCGAAGATTTCTTCCATAGAATTGAGCGAAATCTTAATACGCCTGAATCTATGTTCTGGAAAATCACTGCATATTTTTGTTTCTTCTGTGCATCATCACCTTGTTTCACGCAGGCTTCTGCATTGCTTTCACATGAAGTACCGTTAGTTTACTTCATCTCTGTTCACGTGGACATTCTGATTCCGAACTAAAAGTGAGCGATGTGCTCGTATTCATGAACACCATCGCGCGAAGCTGCAAAACCCCGACCCTGGCAGGACTCGAACCTGCAATCTTCGCCTCCGGAGGGCGACGCCTTATCCATTAGGCCACAGGGCCTGCTTTCAGGTCCCACAAAATAAGATAGGTATATTTCTCTTTTTAATAAAAAATATGATATTATTGGTTTTTATAAAATAAAATGATTGAATTTTCCAAATGGTCAAATTGCTGATTCAGTTTGACATTTCTGTCACATCGAATCACAACTTTATTGTAAAAGTAGAAATACGTTAGGATGATTCTAATTAGAATAGATTATTCTCATTGAAAGGTGGCGAAAAGTATGAGAAATTTAAAGGAAATTTTTAAAATATTGGCTGATTATAAATTGCTTGAGGAAATTGTTCAATTATTATTTGGAAGACTAAAATTAGAAGTGATGTATCTAATTTTAACAAAGTTCGTAACGAACTGTTAATTTGATTGAGGAATAATATTATGATCCACTACTATTAATTATTGGCGCACTGCTAAGCAGAAAATTTTACCGGAACGTAATCTGATTATCTAAAATCAGACAAACTTAGACCTTAGAGCTGGTCGAATATAATTTAGCTATTACATAGCGTTAATCTACATTTATTACTGTACCGCTATTTTTAACCAGCCTCTTCTGTGAGCAGAAAATTTGCCCTAATCAGTTTCCGAGTCTCTTCATAATTATTAGCCAACATTTAGCAAGATCGAAGAACAAATTCTGTGCTTTGCTACTTATGAATTTTTTTTCCTCGGGTTATATAGTATAGGTTCCTTACTAATATCATCATTGCTACTATTATCACAACTGTTTGTCGTGAATATTTAACTCGGCAAATTATTAAATGATTCAATGAATTAATTAGGAAGAAATAATGAGTATACAAAATCTAGCCGTTTAACTTATCATCAAAATAATCAAATAATAGCGCTTTGTAATTCGTCGTAATTGTTATAGATTATTCATATTTTTTTTATTTGAATGTTGATTTGCTGGTGGTCAGGATCAAAATAATAGTGATTATGCGAATTCGACCATTAGTGGGATTTTCCTGTCTGTGAGTTTAGAATTGTAATTAATTAGCTTATTTGGTGTAGTGAGTGAAAAAAAAGGTATTGCTATGGATGAAGAGATGCAGGTTGTTGATCGTAATGATTTAATGATGCGCATAAGGATCGCTAATGCGGTAATTATTCCAGATTCATTGTACATTGCTTTTATTGCCGATCAATTATTAAGAAGGCTTTTTTTTGCATGATATAAACCGTTAGAACAAATACCGTGAAACAGTATTACAGTAAGCAATATAATAGCAAGCAGTGTGAAATATAGCGGTAAATTATAACAGACAATTAAATTTATATTCCACAACACTAAGTTGCATTTAGTGAAAATCTATAACATAAAGAAATGAATCGCTTAAATAAACTTAAGCGGACTAAAATGCTAGGATTTTTTCCTAATTAAGCATAATTCATTGTCGCAAAATCGCCGACCTTATCTTAATCCATGAGATACTTATGATTTACTTATTAAGTCGTGATTTGTAATTTACACTTTTAAAAAGATTATTCTATTGATTGCTGGCATTTTGATTATTTTTTTAAGACTTATGAGGTACCATACTGTAAGTGATTATTACTTTCATTGTGAAGAAGTACATGAATCAATTGTATCATTTACTTATTTTCTAGTATAACCAGCGAAAATGCATAATTAATACACTCTTCGCTTTTGCAGCTATCGCTTTTTGATGATGCAAGAAAGAATATTCAATTATTGATTGCTAACTACGGTAAAGAGTTGACCAACGAAGAAGGAAATTTGTTTACAGCCTTCTATAAGGTTCGTAGAACTTGGTTCATAAATTTTAACATGAATCTGTTAGCTTGTAGAGCATTTTTGAAGATTACATAAAGGATGCCTGAAATTAACTTACAGGTCCATTTTCATCTCTGTTGTGCCTGAGTTTAACTGCATAATTGTTTCTGCGGAAATCCTTAAATTTGATAATATCAGAGAGCAAGTAACTAAAGTTTTATCATTGTTGAAATTTGTCTATTGAGTTTAATCTTTGCTAATCACATTTTAACTTCCCAAAATAGCTGAGAGAACTAACAATAATTTTAGAGCTTAGTGTGCAAATTTCGCAAAGAATATGATATGTATATGAATCTACAAAAAGAAATACCACGGAAAGAAATTCTTAAGCATCGCATTTTACGTGACAACATGTATAGAGCACGTTATGAAGTGGTCACCATTTGTACGGAAGTGATCGTAAGTTGTGATTAATTTTGCAGCTGAGTATCTGTAGTTAATGCAAAAGAATGTAACAATCAATCACACTGACGTTTGGAAGTGTTTTAACGCTCGATGCTTTTTTTATGATTTCTCAAAATAGGTAAGCTTTCTTAGGCTCTTTGAGAGTTCTATTGCTTCTTTTGATACGTCATCTTGAATTCCATAGTCGATGAAAATTTGATTTCTCCTCGATCATCAAATTACTGGACAATTTCTTAGTGCTCTGGGGAGTGATCTGATAATCAGCACACTGATTTCCTTAATTTTATTAAAGTCAACTTATTCGTTGCCCATTATCAGTTAGAAAATCACATTTGCAATCTCAGGGTATTTCTGACTTTATTTGGAAAGTATTTCGCTTATATAGGATGATTTATGAAGTGATTACTGATAACAAAATCTCATCAAATTATATTTTATTTGTCCAAACGATGACCACAAATTTGCTTTTAAAATCAAGTATATTCCTGGCCTTGCTTCAGTATGTTGCATTTAGAGGAATAAAAAACGGAATACGAATAGTTCATAAAGCCTACACTGTTTATTTTAGGACATGATCGATCATGATATATTGGATACAAAAAATATTGAACTAAAAATTTACTTCATGAAACTTTGTGCAGATTATTTCCGATACTGGTCAGGTGTTGTTAGTGAAGATCAATTTTTTGGTAAATCTTCCATCAAATTTCAATTTTCCTGCTCAGTATATATTCGCTGTTGCTGAGCTTTTGTTAGATGTTTCAGTTGCCAAACTTGTTGATATCAATTTCTTTAAATTTTAAATACTCTTAGTAGTAATAAGTTTGAAAATCGTCGCAAATATATCATACTTAAAAGACAAATTTGTGTACTTTCATTCTTTGAGATATTAGTCATTATGTGAGCATTTCAAATTTCCCGTACCATATGTCGTCTCTGTTTCCTACTGAAAATAAAACTTGTTTTTTTAGAGGTGCGTCAGCTTGCTGAGAATTGCTATCAGATGGCGCTTGAGCTAGCAGACATGGAGCTCAAGAAATTCAATCCTATACGTTTAGGTCTGATGCTCAATATGTCTATACATTATTATGCAATACCATGTGAACGTATCAAAGCTCTACAGTTATCAATGCAAGTATGTTTTCATTTCAATTTATTTAAAAGGAAATGTTAAAATATTTGCTATAAATATCCATTCACCCATTATAAATTTTCTCGCAATAGACTGATTCCATTTCTTAAAAACTTGAAAAATTATCAAACGACATAAAATTCTTCCATAGAAAGACAATTTCAGGCAGTGACTGAAGGTAAGGAATATACTAAAGATGACCCGAATATTCGTGCAGTGGTAAATTTATTGCAAGATAATTTAGACGCTTGGATGGCTGATCTTGGTCCTAATGAAGTACATGAATTAGAGATTTTGGAAGGAGCAAGAAAGTGGCATGGTGATTATCGCAAAATGTACTTTAAATTCATTCCATCTCGCTTTCACAACTTTTCAAACCTCTTCGCTTTTTCTTTTTTATTATTTTCAGAAGAACCTTTCTATCGAAATCTCCTATCTAATGTGCAATTGTGCATTGTCATACTTATAATTGATTAAGTTGAGATAATCATCATTCGATTCTTGTAAGCAGTCGCCTAGTACATCTCCTTATTAAATTATCCCTGATCTGAAGAGTTGTCATCAGCTCTGATGACAGTTGAGATTTGTTACGTTTTTTCTCTATCAGTTATATTATAAATTTTGCAGGAAAGAGAGCAGCAATACCATCCGCACATTTAAGGCGATGTTTAGCGGGAGAACCAAGTCCAAAATTTGTCCCTTCGATGCCGACACGTCAACGGTATTTTACTATTCCGCAACCTTTGGTGGAATACAATAAATTTGACCAGATTTATGTTTGCAACTATGTCCCTCTGAAGCGAGATCCTTCTGTTCTATATGAACCACTCTTTGAATCTGAAACAGTATGCGTTTCACACATACAACAAGTTCCTTTAACTGATCCTACAAGTGTTGCTGCTAAACCAAGGAGTACCGCAGCTGAATTGCAAAGCACTCGAAGGGAATCACAAATTGTTGCACCCGCATCAACTATTTTATCTACTGGTTTAGCAACAACAGGATTACAGTCGACTATATTTAACCAAGATTCAAACTCTATAGAGATTTCCGAAAACAAACATCTCTGCACGTCTCATGCCGAAGCTTCTCCTACAGTTTTCTATCATCATCCATCACCCGAAAGACAGCATGCATCACATGAAGAGCGTGAGGAACATGTATCACTACCAGATCCTTTTGAAGGAATATTTCAACCGCTTCTCGGTTCTTCGTCTATGCTATCCTCATCCTCCACATCATCACAATCGCTGGATGAAGGTGATGAAGACGACTATGGTAATTTCGGACAGAGAGAAAATCGTCCATCGATATTAAGGATTAGCGCACCGCGTGATATTCCATGTACAAGTCAGTACAGACTAACTCCAACCACAATAGATCCCATAAGCAGGCTGACAAAACAGCTTCGTAGTTTTGAATCTAGAATGCTATCCATAAAGAAAAACCATATCAAATATGAACGGCTAGCAGTAGAACGGGAATCGGAAGTTGAACGCCCAAATGAAGGAAATGATTCACTTCCGGAACTGTATAGGACAGCAAGCATAGCTGCTAATGAGGAACCACAGACACCTTCGAACATTATGGCTGTGACCACGATCTCATCATGTTACTTTCCACAACATATTGTGATAAGTAAGGTTTCAATTCCTTCTGACACTCAGATAACAAGTGAACTTAATAATGTTGAGGAATTACAACCGCAGCCTGAAAACATGCCCATTAACCGTTCAGGACGTGGTCGCAATATCGAATTGCAGCAGCAGTTGATTACTTCCACAAATCAACCTGCTATTAATATTTTTCCATTTCTTCCTGAAATTGATCACTCTGTTCAACATCAACAGCATCTAAACATCTCAGAAACTGAGTCAACGAAACCTTCTAGGACATATGAACATCTTGTATTTCCCGAACCCGTACCACCAACTCCACCACCACAAGTCATTTTCACACCATTCGGTCCGAAGATCATCGGAAACTTTCCTCAAATTTCATTACTTGAAGGAGCTTCTGCAGCAGTATCGCCCCCTTCAGTAATTAAAGAAAAAAAATCAAAAGTTGTAACTTTTAGTGAAAAGTCCACCTGCTCGCCTACGCAATCAACAACACAGGCAGAAATTTTGAATAGGCTAATTCCAAGGCAAAGAACAACTCGACAGAGATCAGCTCAACAGAAAACAACTCATCCACTTCCTTTAAGATCACCGCCGCTTGAAAAGGAACAACAGGCATTTTGTTTGCCTCAAAACTATGGTGTTCAACAAACCACCGTGACACTTCAACAAAGCTTAAGTCCTCACCAAGTCTCATTTAATCCGCAGCAATTTCACAGACAAGGTCAAGCATTAGAAAGTCGTAGACGGAAGTTGGCACAACGAAAACTACTTCGGCGTTGTTTTTCAGCTCCTCGAAAAGGTGCTGCATGGCCAATGTCTTCTCTAGTACGAGAACCTCCATATTTTATTTACAATGTTCTGCGTCGGGCTTCTACAGCAAATGGACAAGCCTTTGGCCGGCGATTTCTTTCGGAGCATTCAAGTGCTGAGGATTTGTATAATGAAGCTGCTGAAAAAGCCTTTCCTGACCCATGGGCACCGAGAGGAGCAAGAACGATGCATAATATCTTCCCTATTACACCATGGCATCCAAATGAGAAACCCCATGTTCCATGGATTCGATATTAATAGCCTTGTAGCAGAGCAGTCAATGAACAAAATGTTCCGAAAGGAATGCAAGACAGATTATTTCCGTTAAAACATTCAACAAGTGTACTTATAATCAACGACAGTGAATCCGTGAAAAGGTACTATAACACTTTTCAATATTTTCTGGAATTGACTGTAAAGTTGCCGGAACTTAACTGATGAATAAATAAGGAGTGAATTAAGCATAGAAAATGAGAATACAATGAAATGAGTAATCAAATCATAATGAAAATGTTAAAAAGGTACATTTCGTAGTTCCGTACAAAAGTACAATGTTTGCAAATGAAGTGTTTCCCGCTGTTTATTAAATTTCAATCGAATTAAAAAAGTTCACGCTTCTCACGTGAAGAAGGAGGTCTGGCACGTGAAATATAGACCTCATTTATTAAGTCTCGATTCCTTCTGAAAAGCATCTGAGATCTGAGAAGAAACTTCATTTGCGTCGAAAAAGAATTCATATTAAACATACAGCATAGATATAGATTAAAATAATATTATATTGTATTGCTTACGAGGTAACATAGTGACGCAGTACAAAATAATTTAATCGGAAGAATTTTCAATCGTACATTAGTTTAATATAAGGCAGAACAATAGCTGGAATAAATTAACTCTAATTGATATTTGTTGAATTTTTTTAAGTTGAATTTTTCTGAATTTTTGATTGATTTCAAATCGAATTATGAAGGAATTATGAACTTATTTGCAGTTAATCGAATTATGCACTTAATTACAATTAATTAAGTCCTCTGAAGTTAGAATAAACTCAACCTTCCAATTAATGTTCAAACTTATTTTGTTGTTTTATCCAATTTAAAATCATACAGTATTCTCAGCATTCCTCGCTGATTATTTTTATTCATTTGATTTGTTTTATTCTTTTTGCACAAACATTTTGCAATAATTACAGAAGTCCAGCATTTTCACACGAACTGTCTATTCCTACTAAATGTCAACATTTATATTAATATGTATTAATATATTTGCTTACTTCACATTCACTTTCCTCTGTCGTTTAGTCCTTATATCTTTCAGTTCTAGCTTCTACACTTGATGACAATTTATCAGTCTTCTAACTTTTTATTTACAAATCCTATTAGTTTTATTTCCCACGTTGTTATTTATTATTAAATGATATTTGATATTCTGAAAAAATGATAGAAAAGCCACAAGATACAACTCATTTGTTGCGTATTTTACAACTTTTAGTGACGGAATGCAAGCTTGTTGCATATTAAATCGTGTATAATCTGTTTCATTACGTTTTAAGAAATTTGTAGAAATGATAAACTGCCTTCTTGAACTGTGCTTTCAATTTGAGTAAAAAGCAATCATAATAGCGTGAACATAGAATTGTATTCAATATAAGTAACCTTTTTGATGATAACAAATATATACTTTATCAGGTAAGCTATTTGAACTTTCTACAGCATATTTAGTGAAATTGGAAAACACAGATATTGCTGATGCTTTTCTTTAAAGTTGTTGAGGACCACAATCATTCCCTTCGTGATATTCGGTGAGCTCCAAAAAGTTCATGCTGCAACATGAACCGCTTAGATTAACTGAGTCAGATTAATATCTTAAGTGTAAAGATTTAAACAGTATTTTATTATGATTTTATTATGTAACTCTCCAGAACTATTATCAGCGGTTGAATGCTTTGCATCTTTAGATTGATAAAATCACTTTTTGATCATTAAAACCTTTAATTTTTTTGATCAGTAAGGATTCCAGTAATTTTGGTCATTAAAACCTAATCGTTTTTTAGTTACGAAATTTTCTCAAAATTTTTCAATCATTAACAAATCCTACTCATTTTCTGGTCGCCAAATCAGTTAGATTAATCATTCTGAAAATGCAATTACATCACAGGGGTTTTCCTATTTATAATTCGCGCAAATCAAAATGTGTTGACAAAATTCAACTGTTCATTAATATTTATTGAAAGTGTTTTCACCAACAAAGATCTTGATCATAATACCAAGATGGTTCAAACTGTTTTTTACCTGAAATTGGATTTTTTGACCTGACATTAAGCGATGTAAGCTAAATTAAATTATTTTACTATTTTCAAATTAACGAGGTAAGTCGAATTCTTTTTTACTTTAAGGTTTATAAGTTGATTTTAATTTCTTTTAATTTCAATGGTAAGCAAAACCTCTTTGCTTTTTGCTTTTGAATTTACAAGGAATCGGTTTTTTTATTTCGAAATCTACAAGTTAATTTTAATTTTTCTTATTTACAGATTTAACGGTAGACAAAATTTCTTAACTTCCAGACTTGCAAGGTGAGTTAATTTTTTTACTTTGAGTAAATTTATTTTCATAAATTCAGATTTATTCAGATTCATAAATTTATTTTCAGATTCAATTGTAAAAAAAAATTCTCAAAAATCTTTGATCAACAAAAAATCGTATTTATTTTCTTGTGCTGGAAATTTCAATCAATTTCGGATAAATAAAAATTTTACTCATCCCATTTAAGAAGTATAACAGTAAGCATTTGGCACATCGGAAATAATGAACAAAATATTAGAGTATTTATTTCTTATTTACCAACCAACGGACGACATTCCTGCCTTAATAATACTTTTAAAGTCAATATCAAAACCAATACCTTTATGACTTTATTGATGATATGAGGACTTACTCATTATAAGATCTTGAAAGAAAAATGGTAAGCTTAAATCTTTCAAAGAGGGTAAATGAAATGATATCAATCATAAATTGGTGTATACTAATAGGTGAACAGGTAGCAGATCACAAAGGGAAGGAGAAAGGATCGGAAAGTCGCTCAGACTAAAAATTAATTTTATAATGCTTGTTTGACATGCTTATCAGTATTGGGTTGAAATTAACAAAGTTAGAAATTACATTCAATCGAACAAACAAAACTAAAAGATACAAATAAATTTCGGATGTCACTCTCAAAGCTGAAAGCAGAGAAGAGGTTGAAAAGCGCAAATTATAATAACACTTTCGTAAGAAGGAAAAGAAAGGAAAGAACATTTAAGACGTTTGTGGCTTTACTTTATCGATCCTCATTCAACACTGATATAATAAATAAGTCATGTGCTTTGCCTTTAAATTTTAAGTTTTCAAGTTGAAATTTTTATTAAACAGTTTAATAACTAATTTCTGTATTCCAGGAATGTCTACATTAGTGCGTGCAATTAGTGAGATCATTTTGGAATTTTTCTTCTTAAAATTATCAACTTATTAATGCAAGGTCACAATGTTTCAAAGCCTGGAAATTATATATGACCTTTATATGATCTCTTTGAGATTTGTTCTCGCACCATATATGTATTGTCATGTTAAGTGTTCGAGTTTGTCATTCTTGAATATTGTTATTTTGTCCACAATTAGTCATTCCAACTGACTTATTCAATAATCAAAAGGTTACAACGTTATATACAATTTGTAATGGAATAAATACCAATGCAAAATGGAAGGAAATAATAGAAACGGTAGCTTCAAAGCTGTTAAAAGATCAATTCATGTTTATGGTTTTTCATTAAAAAGAAGCAAAGAAAACAAATAAAGGATCATCCTTGATAAATCAGTAAGAATTAACTTGAAATATTTGATTGAACTGAAACTTATACATACTCTGGTATTTCTGAATGTCAGTTTTTCGACTAATTATATTCAGTATAGTTCATCAAATATGTCTACTTGAGTAAGTATATTTAATGAACTCATTAACTATATCAGTACATATTTAGCCATACAAAGAGTGAAAGCAAAGAAATATTCTTCTATCGCAAAAATAATTGGAGAACAGTTAAAGGTATATTGCCAAACCCGTAAAAAGTGTTTATTCATCATAATTACTCTGTGATTACTATATCAATCTCTCCTCAGGTGGAGATTTAAGCACTGAATTCATCTGAAACAGAGAAATTTGTCCATGCTTTTATCTATATAAAGAGTTTCTTAGCGATTTTATTCCTCATTGTAATTACTTTCTACATGTCACTTTTACAAAATTAATTTATTCGGTATTTTAAGAAAGTGAGATTAAAAGTAGCAAGAAATATAGAAGCAATTTTAAACCGAACCGGCATTTGCGAAATACTATTTTCATGATGGGATGGACTATAGGTACCCTGAGTTGCACGTCGTCCACGAATCATTACTACTGCTAATAACACAAAGCCAATGATGAGCAATGCGATTACAAGAGCCAGTATCGGTCCAACTATATAGCCTAATGAAACAGACCTGAAATTTCGGCGTAATTCTTTAATGCAACGAAATAATGTAAAAGTTGGCTTACAAAGGTCCCACATCTACTATCTACGCTAACTGACATGTCCGGAACACACATCACAATATACCAAAATATAACATAAAGATTTCACATTCTATGTTAACAAAAACTCATGATATACTGAAAGAATCCATAAACAATCCTAATCAGAAATAAAATGGAGCTATGTACCTGCTCTTCTCGATTAAATGGATGCAATACTCTCCGCCATAACCGAACTCACATTCGCATTCATAACTTGCCACTTCTATACCATTCTTTATGCTGATTACAGGACGCACACATATGCCGTGCACACAATCGTGTCTAGTTCGATTCAAAGTATCCGGAACGCAAGGGTCTTCTATATTGCATCTCTTTCCAATATATCCTGAAGCAATCATCCAATTAATTTGTAGTTTATTGTGGTTTGGCAATTTCTCTAGCTAACGAACTAACCTATATCGCAAATACAATCATATGAACCAATCAAATTGGTGCATCTACCGAAGATACAAAAGTCCTGTTCGCATTCATTGATATCCTCAGTGCAGTGGGTACCCTGGTAACCTGTATTTTTACAGTCACATTCGTATCCATTCACACGATCCGTACAACGTCCACCATTTTGGCATACTTCACTAACACAGTCGTCAATATCCACCGAACATGTTTTTCCTATTCAACCATTTAGAATTTGCGTTTTGATATTGTTTAGGTACAAGTTAAATTGAAACTGCTAATGATGTCTCTGAATGTTCAAAATTATTAACGTTTTACTTTTACAGCACCAAAATCGCTTTTATTTATCTCCGGTAGTCAGAAATTTTTAAGAGAGAAAAAGTATAAGGAATTTTCTAAGATAATTTCTTCCTTATAACGATTACTTGTAGGAATTTAAAGTTCTAAAAAAGAATTTGAAGAATTTTTAAATTTCACAGGTTGGAAAGAGAGAAACTGTGCCCAGATATGTTGTGAAAATTTTAATTTCTTTTTTCGTTAGAATTTAGTTAAGGAAAGCTTCCAATTTTTATTGAGATTAAATAACCTGTAAAACCAGCTAAGCATGAGCAGCTGAAACCACCGATGAAGCCTTGACACATAGCACCATTCTCACACGGATTTGGACTGCAGTAATCAGTCATTATTTCACATTCATCACCAGTATATCCTAGTTTGCAGATACATGAATGTGTAGTCGATGTTTCCTGTACGCAATCACCATTATCACCACATGGCCCGTCTGCACAACTGCCCACTATTTCACATTGATCTCCTAAAATTTCAGAACTAATTAGCAACATTATAAAGACTTTTAACTCAAACATGTCACACTGTTACATTATTGAAGCATATTACGATCAAAAAACCAAAGGGCACCATACTTCCAATGACCAGCAGAAGAAATACTCATTAAATCGATTCGAAACACAGGCTTTCATGACATAAGTGTTTTCTGAGTAGTACTTGAGCTTAAGAGCTTGAATGATAGTAATGATTTAGAGAGTTATGAATGTCATTAAACAGGATTTCGGGAAAAATATAGAAGAAATGACCTAAATAATAACTGTCGCAGTTACAGTGATATGATCCAGGTGTATTGGTGCAGTTACCATCGTGTTCACAAGGAAATCGTAAACATTCATTGATATCGATGTCGCAGTATTCACCGTTCCAGCCCGGCTTACAGTTACATAAGAAACTGTCAGTTACTGTGCTGCACTGACCATGTACACACGGTGACGTGCTACAGTAATCTTTCATTTCATCACAAATTCGACCTATAAAAGTAGAATAGAGGAACTGCATGTTACGTTGCAAAATGTGACGAAACTTATGGATTATTTTATAGCTGATCATATCAGTTCAAGATATGCAAAGAAATTAGATTTTTAGTTTAATATGCAAAGCAGATCACTTTATGAGCAAAAATTCTTATACTGCATAAATTTCTCAAAAAATAGTTCTAGTTAAGAAACAAGACTGATTTTCCTGAATATTATTCATAAGGTAAACAAAAACATCTCAAAAAACGATTTGCCTAATTCTTTTAACTTCTTATTCTATTATATCATGCCTTTTTTTGCGAAGTGGGAAATTCTGAAGTCAAGATGGCTTGAATAGTTCTATGACGGCTTTCAATACTGCTAAATAAATGAGTTCATAAAATTAGTTTTTTTAAATATTTTCTTCTTGCCTTGAAAATGAAATAATTTAAGATAGAGTCAGTACCTTCATAACCAATGGCACAAATGCATTTAAAATCGCCATCTTTTGACAGGCATGTCGCCCCATTTTTGCATGGATTTAACTGACAAATATCTTTTTGTACATCACAAAGTATACCATCAAAACCTGGCGGGCAATCGCACTTAAATGTGTCCTAAAATATGAAACAGAAGCGAAACACTTCACTTGTTCAAATTTATTCATGCTTCCATAGTTGGGATTAGAAAAACTTTCTATAGAAATGTTGCGGCAATTTTAAAAAAATGACGATCAATTTTTTCGAAAGTTATTTGAGTTTTATTCATCATTTTTTCTAGTTTTCCAGTATAAAAACCGTTTTATTTCTTTTAAATGAAATTCTCTTTTTAATACTTCCTGCCGCTTTATAACTAAATCACTTTTCTTCTATGTAAAAAGAATAATATCTGACCTTAATTACCGTACAGTTCGCTCCATTTTCACATTGCGAAGGAAAACATTTTGATGACTTCTAAAAAAACATTGCATCAAAGGACAGATATGATGATTCTTAATTTGATCATTATATTATTGTCATTACACAGTTTCAGTTCTATGTCATTTATTCAGTTCAGATATTTTATCCACTTTATTCATTTATCATAAATGCATGTGGAATTCTTACGAGTGCTTGACAGTGTGATCCGACAAAATGAGCTGGACAATCACAATTGTATTTGCCATTTGCCATTGTACAGTTTCCACCATTCAAGCATGGCGATAGTTTACACAAATTCATTTCTTCATCACAGAATTGTCCACCATAGCCGGGCGAGCAAACACAGCTGCAACGAATTATTAAAAAACAGCGTAAACAAGAAATAAAAAATAATTTTCATAGTTTCAGTTAGATTATTTTACTTTGATTGGGAAGCATTTAACCGATCGCATCTTTTTGTAAATCGTTCTAAAAAAAGCACAGATAACAACGAAAAGTATTAAAATTAACCTAAATTCGCTGATACCATTAATGCATGCACCAAATCTACAAGTGTGATTTTCACATCTGTCAATTCGTATCTGCAAAATGGAAAAATTACTGAAATGTTTGTTTATGTTCGAATTTTCCTACCAAGCAATCACTTCCAAAAATTATAAGAAAAGGAACTGCAAACCATAAACTTGGAATCAGTTATTTAGACTAATAACATGTTCTCCAGAATCAGTTACGGATAAGAATTGTTCAATATCACAACTTTAAGAAAGTTTTCAACCTCACAAAAAGTGCCAGTAAAGCCAGGTTGGCATTCGCAGATTCTCTTATTCCACAAATCATGACAAACTGCATTATTTTTGCATGGATTTACCAAACCGCAAAGGTCCTCAGCGTAGCAACGATTATCTATGATATTTCGACTCTTTATTAGCTTGAAATGGGTAGTATTTTCCAACAAACCACCAGCTTGATTACCAATAAAAAACGAAATCGGTGGAGCTGTTCCGATCTGTACATTTTCCAGGCAACCCTGAAACAAAGCTTATTATTATCCAAAAAAAAAAATTATCACAGCAGATTAGCAAATGCGGGTGTATTTGCAAAATAAAAGCATTGAATATAACGACTGACTTAATACAAAGATCCAATTCAATTATTAGTAGTTACCAACATATTTCAAATATTACTGCAATACGAAAAATAGCTGCTCATATATTCTGCCTCATGATGTAATGTGGAAACTGAATTCGTACTGTTTTACTTGGGCGATAGGTTAATATTTATAGAGACTATCTGTGACCGAGAGTATCAGAAATTAATTAATGCCGAAAATTACCAGGTGTTACTAATTAGAAAGCCTTTGTAACGGATTTTGGTTTTATTTCCGGGAACTTGACTTCAAAAGAAAACAAATACAATTCACGGAAGAAAAAGCAACTCCACTTTTCATATTTCGAAAAATTAACTTACATCGAATGATGGCATTTCATCACTTCGTTGTCCAATTACTAAGGTGAAATTATCAGTGAAATCAAAATATTTCAGCGGCAAGGGAAACGATGAATTCATGGTACTGAGCTTGCCATCGATATATAAACTATTTTGGTTGATATCGATACTGTGCATCGCACCATCATTTACTACCAGATTCGCGCCTTCTTTTTTCACATTCCCATTTATCAATGCCTCATAGATAAGTAAACCATTTTCCAGAAAGATGGATATGAAAGAAGTCAGAGTTTTCTAAAAAATAAATATCGGTATGAGCAACTAAACCACATGCATAAAAATAATGATAAAAAATGCTCTTTGATATTTGCAAAAATTCAATGTCGTCAATTTCCTACATTACAAGAAACTCCATCATTACAGAATTAAAGTAAAGCTTACCAAACAAATAATTTGACCCGACAATGAACGAGTTCGTAGCATAAAGTTGATCTGTAAAGGGTTCGAAATATCTTCCATATCACCACTGTCTTCCAATTTAAATTTTGCAGACGATGTGGCAACAAATGTTGCTGGTGAACTGCCTGTCAATAAAATTACAACATTACCATTTACTTGACATTTTGAACAAAATGAATAAGGTTAATTTGAATGATATGTGAAAACAATTTTATAAAATGACAGGTGCACTTACAAACGTAACCACCGTAGTAATTAGTACAGGTTACATTTGCGCCACAAGACGAAAGCGCGCAGTGATCACGTTCATTGCAGTGCTTTCCAGTCCACGAATACTCACATATACATTCAAAATCGTTAAATGTGTTCGAGCATTCTCCATTCACGCATGGCTTCAGAAGTGCGCAAATATCATCCGATACTTCCCCCTATAGAATGGAATTAAATGGAACAAAATAGAAAACTAATCTCTAAGACAAAAGAATTATCTTGCTGTAAACTGGAGAAAATTTTTAAGATTTAAAAAATTACGAACTAGTGCTTTTATGATTGAAACATGAAATAACAATAATGCACATATGGTTGTATTATTAGAAGCTGCAGTATATTTACAAATTACATTAAGCTAATGAAATGTTTCCTTTCTTAACAAATGGAACAAAATAGAAAACTAGTGTCTAGACTCATTAATTTTGCGTCACTAACTCTTGAATGTTAAGGAGCAACAAATCATAACAGGTAATTTTACTGATTTCATCAAATGAAAAAAAAAGTAAAAAAGTTTCTGCATTCTGCTCTTGTATATCAGTAAATGGTAACTACCTGCAGAATATTATCCTCTTTGATCTGAATGCCAAACTGTTGTATTTCGATATCAGTAGGCAGTGTTGTAAGTGGAACCACATAGTTGTTGATACGTAAGTCTTGTAATGTCCCTTTGAAATAGTCACTACTTACAAATGCATCCGCAGGTAAATTTTCATTACTACCCAAGACTAAGGTGTCTGCTAGTAGTGGATGATCAAAACGATTTTCAATGTCGAATTTTATTGTTGTCACACCATCTATTGTGACCTGCAGTAAGTGGTATTTACCGCAGGAGAAGTAATAAAATAACAAGTCAACATTCCATTCCTGAGTTGATCATATCTTCTCATTTAGCATATATACTCATCAACAAATTTTTACTTTCATTCTACATTCATGAATGCAAACGTGGACTCTGCAAAGTAAAGTGAGAATATAAGTTAAGATTCAAATAAAGACGAAACAGGAATAAAACAGAAACTTGCAGTGAAATTATTTCGATCTCTGATTAAACTTATCAGATGCACTTTATTATCATCGATTTTATCTGATATACTTCTTGCAAACACTTTCTTGCCTCCCAATCGTGTTCGTATATTTAAGGAACCGTTGAGAATTTGCAGTGCTACGAAAGTTCCAATATCATCACTATCCTAAATAAAAAATACTCCTGAGCAATTTTTCCACTGTGGTCTACATCTGTAATACCTTTCATCATGACCGTTTGAAACCATAACGTCTGTCCATGAAAACAAATGTTCTTCACTTTAAGTTTTCAAATGTTAAAAGATAGAAGCCATAAAAAGTTATAAAATCTCAGTTTACGGAATATCTTAGGTAAATGAAACATACCTTCTCACCAAGATATAACAATGTCCCACTGGGCTTGTTAGTCCTCATCAAGAAATTAATATCCGTATATAGTTTAATGTCTTCTAGATTTTGTTCTACATCTAATTCCAATCGAGACTTTAAATTATCATGACCAAAAGTCACTTCATCTGTTTGTTGTATGCAATATGGTGACAAGAATGGTTTTTTACATTCACAACGAAATTCATCCCACTGATCAATGCAAGTGCCACCATTTTGGCACGGATTAGGAGAACATAATTTGGAACGCTGACATCCTTCTATGACTCCGAATACATTACTGAAATGAGCAAGTGCGCTTGGGAATTCCAGTATTTGTTCAAGTTTTGACTCAACAATCTTTAAAATGAGCAAGCTAACAATTTAATAGATGAAATACGCTTGAAAATTTCCGTCCCTCTATCAGCTCATAATTTCAAATCGCGTATTTAACGCATATCCAGTCAAGGTGAGTCAATTGATTTATGTTTCACAATAGATGAAAAAGAAAAAAAAACTTCCTCATGTATTTTGATGTTTATAATACTTACGCTAATTTAAGCATGTCAGTGAATTCTCCATTAATAAACAGATCACGAATACAACCTCTGAAGCCACCTGCACGACCTTTGCCTATTCGTGTCCAATAGATGCCCATATTTTTGCGTTCTTTCATTTTTAGACGCGATAGGACAAAATCTCCTTCGCGTATTTCTAACGAAACAATCTGAGAATGTGCAAACATTCTAATTTCATGACTGATAGTCGCGTTAATTCATATACATTACATAAGGATCATTAACCACTTTAAATTCTTACAATTCGAAAAGAGTCAAGAATAATTCCGACTTGGTCTTAATTTCAATATTTGGACTGAATAATCGATTTCCCACTTAGTCTTAATTTTAATATTGGATTTAATAAATCGATTTCCCAAAGTTATTTTCCCGCTCAAAATATTTCCTTCCACGCACACATGCTACCTGAATATTTCCTTCTACACACGACATGTTACCGTAAGTCATCAACAGAATGTACTCTTATGTTGTGATATTCACAGATGGTAGATTACATATTTTGATTTCCTATTTAATTATTCACAACGGCTTCGACATATATTGGCACTAACATTCGAAACATCAAATGACTAGATGATTTCAGAAAATAAGTAAAACTAAAGTATGATTTCAAACCTTATTAGTATTACTGAACAGTACAGTGTACCAATGGTTATCATTTACAGCAAATGGCAACAATTTTCGGTAAACAAAACCACTGAAATTGCCATATAAAAAACCCCGTCGTATGCTTAAAGCGAACTGTATTTGACTTAAGATATCTTCTGCGGATAATATATGCGTATCATCTACTGTTGTTCGAAATGTAATCTTTAATGAGTAGTCAGACTGTGTTAACCTGAAAAAGAAATGAGAGCAAAAAGTAGTTTTTTGTAAGTTTGTCTGACTTCGAATATTATATTAGAATGAAAACTGATCGCAGAGAATTGCGAAAAATAAATTTTATAGAACATATAGAAAGATCTATAGTAATGTAAAGAAACATTGAATAAAAATGTCTATTATTCAGATGGCACAACAAATAACAAAGGAAAAAAAAACATGCCCAATAAGGCTATCTGATGATTGATAAAGAAAGAATGATGTGTTGTGAAATGTTACAGCAGTATTTATGGCACAATCTGTCCCAATTAGACCTGGCGCACATCCACAGGAGGTTACTGTTCCAGCACTAGTAGGCTCATTTCGACAAATCTGATAATGGGCACACGAGAGATTTAGACATTCCTATAAATGGATCAAATTCATGTTGAATGTCAACAGTGAATAATACACCCTCAATAATTCTCTGTTGGGTACTAATTACCTGGGAGTCACTTATAACTTCCGATCAGAACAATACACTTCTGATAATGCGTTAACAAACATGATTAGATCGTGGAAGTGATCATCCACCTTACTGATTACTTCCACGATCCAATCATTTCATCTTTTAATAGCAATATGTCTAATGCAACTTACTCTTTCCTTGTCAGCTGAATAAAATTAGTCAAACCTCAACTCGTAGATCACACTTCGGTCCTGTCCAAGAAGTGTCACAAAGGCACACCGCATATTTACCGTTTTCAATACATCGAAATGAATGCACACAATCAAGACAAGATATTTGAGTCTAAAAAATATTTTTTTGAGAATTATTTTTCAAAACTTTCTGTAAGAATATTTAGATGCAAAAGTGAGTGCTTTAGAAGAATCCCTACAACACTGTTACTCCTGTTAGTCTGATAACGGACAAATCTCTTACTTTAATGCAAGCAAAAGTACCATTTCTTTGTTCACAAATTTCACCTGCGATGCATCCCGGATCACATTCCGTTCCGTGCACTGTTAGTTCGCAACGTGTACCGCTGAAGTGCTCATCACAAATACACTTGAAGCCAGTATCTGAATCGAAGCATTACAATGAGTTGTCACTGTTATAATGTGCCATTTTTTTAACAACCACTTTCATATAAGTTCAATTAAATTAATTCGACAAATTCTCGCATAGGTATGAACTTCTCCGAAGCGAATTAAGTTTAACAAGTACTAGCGAATAAGTACGAGAAACATCAAAATTGAATTGAGAACGAGATTGTAAAGTAAAATACAATGCAAAAGTACAACAAGGAATAAATTTTGTGAAACAATAAATCGGATTTCTGTAACTTACTCATAAAATCAGCAACGCATTTGCCTCCGTTCATGCACGGCTTTGTTTTACAGATATCCATATTTTCGCAGAATTCACCTGAATTCTCGTCTGGACAAATACAAATTGCTGAACTTCCATTGACAATGCACCGACCTGTTAGAAAAAATCAATTCCGAAGTTTTATAAAAGACATTTCTCTGTTGATATAACTGATAACTTTAACTGCCTTCAGCATGCTCACTTCTTCAAGTTCCGAAGTATCTTCGAATAGAGAAATTCTTCGCTTTCTAAAAAACATTAATGAAGAGACAAGTTTCAGGTCAAAAAGAAGTACCTGTATTACAATTCCTTCGCAAACATGGATCGATTTCTGAGGCACTGCTCTCACAATTTTTTCCCTCAAAACCATTGTTACAATTACAGATAGTTCCATTTGCAGACCACATACAGCTACCGTGTACGCAAGGACTCCTGAAATGCAGGTAAACGAGTTGAATAATCAACAAATACAAGTATAGGTCAGTGACCAATTTAATTCCAATCAAAGAATAGACTTTCCATTAGCTGAAACCAACAAGACTCGCTAGAAGTTAATAAATGTCTGCTTTATCGTATTGATACACTTGTAAAAATTTATGCTGATTTAAGAGATACTCATCAACGGTGCATTCAAGCGCGTGTTCACAGCGTAAACCCGTGAAAATAGGTGGACATAAGCAAGCACCAGTGGTTTCAAGACAAGTACCGCCATTTTCACAGCTTCCACTTTTAACACATGACCATGACACCGGCTGATCGCAATCTTTGCCCTGCAATTTACAACACTGTAAATGAATAGAAGTGAGAAGTTAATTACACTAACCGTTCTTCCTCAAATTTTTTCTCTTCTAACATTTTCAAAATATCTTTCATCAAAATCTCACCATAAATCCATCAGGACATTTGCATATTCCATTGACACAAATTTGCTTATCACTTTTGCAGTTGCATCCTTCCTCAATTCGTTCCTGTAAATTTTCTTTCAAGCTTTTGAGATAACTTATTAAGTGACAATAATTTATTCAACATAAATCTTTTTCTTCCTCTTTACTTCGTTTTTTTTTTCCATTTTTAATTTTTTCTAATGGAAACAATACGATTTATATACAGAATTACTTGGCTAGAAGGTGATAAGATGTTTCTATTAATATTGCAAAATCATTCGCATACTTAAGCGTCGAATGATTCCCTATCTGAGTTATGAAACAGCTCAAAGTTATTTTGAAAGAAATGAAATTGATGTTTTGTTCGGCAAAAAGTTGAAATTGCCAAATTTTCCTGTGTCCCAGTATGTCAATTAGCCGAAACTATAATTAATTACATAATCATTTACTTGACATCGATCAGAGGTAAAGCCAGGTTGGCAAATGCAGTGATATAAGCCATCGACAATACTACAAATTCCGTTATTGAAGCATGGATTGGAATCACATAATGTACTTTCCTCGCATAAAGTACCTGAAATGTAATTGAAATAATTATTTTATTGTTGCTTTATATTATAAATTTAATTTTGAATTCTATCAAAAGACCGCAGGAAGCGATGTGTTTGAAAGAAGTAAAAGAGGTCCATAACGTTCACAAAAAAATGAATCAGCAGCAATGAAAACAAATAGCCAAGAAAATTGATATCAGTATATTTATAATGAAAAGAGATTTTCTCGAGAATGGTTTAGATTGATCCAAGTTTATCGTTCTGGACCAAGATAAATTCTATAATCTCATTGCCCGCAACTTCTAAATTTTAAGTACGATGCGAAGACTTAGTAGAAAGAAAACAGGATGAACCTCGGAAGCCGTCCTTGCAGAGACAGATAAATGACCCAAGACTATTCATGCAGATCGCGTCGTTTTTGCAAGGCATTGTTATACATTCATCAATATCATTTGCACACAATGCACCTTCGAATCCTCTTGTGCAAGCACACTCGAAGGTATCCTGGAAATAGTCTAACTCAGTTATACCAAAGATAGAAAAATAAGCTAAATAACTGCTCATCATACTGAACACTAACTTAAATTTGATTTACTTCAAACCAACTGTAAGAAATGTTTGAAACTGCATTCTAGTAACTGAAAAAGCAAATTTGCAAAAACTGAAACTTCTTGCTTACTTTGACCAAAGTGCATGTTGCATTGTGTTGACATGGGTTTGGAATGCATGGATTATGCACACAACGCCACTTGCCTCTTTCAGTTGCTACGCATCTACAAATTGTAAAAGTCAGGTTCAAATTAAATCCCATCATTTCTGGGCTATTATCATTAATGTAGGATCAAAATTACAATGAACATCGGTATCCTAACCATGTTAGTAAATTCAGTAGCAATCATTTCTACCTAATTACGTTACAATGAAAAATATACCTTTCACCATTTGAACAGCCTTGAATTTGACAATCAATTGAACCGATTTCACATAATTCCCCCGAAAATTCTGCAAACTTCTATCATTATTTCCTTTTACCTCTCCTCTTTAATTCGTCAGTCATTGCAATAGCAGATGTGTCAGAATCTTTCCTCAGTTAGGTTATTTTAGGATAAAATCAGTAACACGTATTTCTGCAGCACTGACTAATGCTCCGACTTAATGAAGAATAAGATCAGGCTACCGTAGAATATAGACTGCAGTGGTCTCAGTGAACGTCAGCGTCACATCTTATAAAAAAATGCCGCGATCAAAGCCATGTAGTGCATTAAGTTAAATCAGTATAAAAAGCGCTACAAAGATAAGTGAAAGTTCTCGATTTTGCAACTTAGTTTACCTCATAATCAATTAAGTAGCAAAGTTAATGACCCAAGAATTGATATATCTGTTTAAACAACGGCAATAACTGCACGCTGTAATTAAGCCGCATGAAGAAGTCTGCATGTATCAGCACATGATTTAACTATTTTAAGCCGAATTTTGATAACTTTAGAAGAATTAATCGATGAATGAGAAAAGGTCAAATACCTTCCGAGCAATTACACTTCGGTTTTCCGACGTCCGTAAGCACACATACTCCATTGTTGTGACATTTCAAAGAACAAAGTTTCTCCGACTCGCATAGTAATCCTTCGAAACTAGGTGGACAAAGGCAATTGAAGCTTCGATCTTGATCGTTTACTTTACATGTTCCGCCATTTAAGCAAACATTACTCTCACACTGCCTTAGTGTAACAAAGCCTAAAATATAACTCACATCACTCATTGTTCTGTCAATTTATCTTTCTATCCTTGACACATAATAATAGAAAACAGTAAAATTAGAAGTGTCCAAAATAGCTTTTTAAATAAGAAGAATCTTGAAGTTAATATTATCATAACGACAATATTTCACTTTAATCTTTCACGTTCATAGTTCAATTCTGAAGCTGAGAAATGAATATCAAGCAGTTTTCCATCCTAATGAAGTGGTTGGTACATTAATTAGAAAACGAATGAATCCTGTATATGAGTTTTAATTTCAAATACCACATTTGAAATGACTCATAACAATTTTTTGGATAACGGATTTACTTTAAACATTGACGTAAAAAACTTCACTTCCACAATTTAAACCTTTTTAATCAATCTTTTTTTACATCTAATCTCACTATATTTTGCAATATACAAAATTAAGCCTAGCATTTCAATATGATGAAACTATTAGGAATTCTGAGAAATCGGGTATAAATGTTTGTGAGCACGTTCATCAATACCTCAATTGCATCAGTTCTGCATTGCTATGACGATAAAGCTTGCTTCATCAAGTCCGGTTATAACCTTCTCCACAGTTCTAATATTTGTCATTTTTGAGTAAAGAATTGATAACTGTTCATCCCAGCAAAAGAAACTTTCCTTCTTTCTTTCATTTTCCATAATTTAACCCATTAGATCAATATTTGTTAATACAATTTGACCTTGTTCATACCCAATTTATTGATTAACACAATTTCGTCAAATACTTAGATGCCGAGAAACACAAGGACCAAAATTTGCTGCAAATTTTTATTGATTTTTCCTTTCTGCCTTTTATTTGATACTGTCAATGAAAAGGAAGATGATTTTTTTTTTTTTAATAACAATGAAAAATTTTCGGGAATTACTTATGACTGAATGCAGACGGTTATAAGAACAAAAAGTCCAATGTCACTTTTTCGACTTCAGGTCGTAACAATGAGAAGTGTATTGTTTGTTGTAGTGAAAAATAAAGCAGAAAAAGGGCTTTGGTGAAAGGGCATTGTGGTCCAACACTGCAGAATACCAGAACTATTTTGGCGAGAAAATCTAAAACCCAGGAAAAATAGGAGACCGCACTCAACGAAGTAAAAAGATAAATTATTCAGAAATATATTCATAACTGGAAGAACCCTCAGTACTGCTAACGTTTCACTCTTTGCTTTACTCTTAGCCTTGTTATTCATTAGTTCACTCAGCCATTCATCAAATTTCATATAATTTCCGTTCTGTCAAAGAAAAACCGAAGCAACTTGCACAAATATTTCAATTTGAGTTATAAAGCGCCTATTGTTATAATTTAATTCTTTGTCGATTGATCCACCAATCATTTATGACTGTATTGTAATTCTTTTATAGGACTTTATGCTGTAAATTTCTTCCAATTCATCATCTTTGAATACCAATCCCACCATAAAAAGAAAAGAGTCAATCATTGGCATCGATTTGTATTCATCAGTTTTATCTCCATTTTTACGATCAGTTTCCCTTCCGACTTCTCCCTAAAGTATTTCGAGACTAGCAATGCCGAAGTGATCAATTCCGTCTTCATTATTTGCCTATATTGCTTGTGACATCAAATAAATACACAACCCCGCGATTCTTCCAAACACAATTCCTAAGTCTACAATACATACCCGCCTATTAGCTTCACAGTAATCTTAAGAAACAAAAACCGAAATTTTCTTTTAGATATGCTGGACAGTATTTCGTTACATTTTCCTTTCTTGGGAAAGAGCGAAGAAAAGAATTTATTCTGAACTGTGAGTAAACAAAAGAAGTAATGATCAGAAGCAAAAGGGTACAATGATATCTGCAAATAGTTGTGAGTAAACATTTTGTTTGCGGGTGAATCAGTTCGTGGGTGTATAGCTCACTATGGATGAACCAAGAAGACAGAAATATATGTGATAAACATTTCAGTATATTTGTCTATGGATCAGTTTTTAAATAACATTTACTTCATTCTTTTCCATAATTCATCAACGATGAGATAAGACCATTATTTCATTTTTTTCAAACCCGAATTTGTTTCATTTTTCAAATTGGAAAAAAAGGAAACAAGAATCGACAAATTCATTTCCCGGACATACATTTAAAATCTATTTCATGCACACATATTAAAGGGCGTTCTGTTCAAATGAATGAATAGATACAAGACATGAACAAAACTCGTCCGTTCTTTCATCATTAAACGACCGATTAATGTTCCTGTGCAGGTAATTGCCAATTTTCGTATTGTTCATATCAGGCAGCAGTTGTTTGTACTGTTTGACAGTACCCATTATCCGAATTCAAGTACAGCGACACATACATTACCTCCGCAAGATGGATAAGCATGAATGAAACACAGAAATTTGTGAACGAAAGCGAAATGTTGTGACGGATAGAGTTTTATTCAAAAATAGTGAGCAATTCAGAAATGCATTTGAGAGGGATGTCTTCAAACTTTCATAGCTAAACTATCATACCATCAGATAACATTGTAATTAAAAAAACTGTCACTAATGTTAGTTTGAAATCGCAGAAATGTCTGGGTATTGATGGCATTGTATTTGATACTTGTCATTGCTAACAACGTTATCCCAACAACCGGTACTCATAATTTCAACTGCTTAACCTCTTGCCTTACTCGTCCTCATGGATTGAACTTACAGTAATAACAAAGAATTGAAATTTCATTACTACAGCATGTGGTTGTGGACAATAAGTTGAAAATGGCGTTTGTGTGAGACTGTACAATTCAGCATGAAATTTTCCAAATTGAACACAATGCTAGAACTATTTATAAATTTCAGATTAATTTACAATACCATTTTCAATATACTTGATTATTTCAAAATTATTGAGTCTTACAACTATTGATTCAGTGATAAATAAAATTAATGCATGCTTTCCAGTTTCAAGACTAACAATAATAGTGAGATGAGGACGATTAACGTCCAGCGGCTGAGTTCTTAAGAGATTACTCACAGAATAAACTTAAGTCAACTATTTGTTTGCATACATCACTGCCCAAGAACTATACTTCATTTCAATGTTTACAAGCACTACTAAACTTTATCTCAAATTTCGTTGAGAAAACATAAGCTTACCAAAAGAGTGTAGTTTTAAGGAAGAGCAAGAAAGTAAAGAATCAAATGAATAGCTTTAGTTGGATCGTTAAGTTTTTATGATGTCGCGAAAAAAGTTAGACACAATTCAATTTTAAGTCCAACAAATTTATGCACAGCAAATCATTCATACTCTTAAGCCAATTTCAAAAAAAAATTTTCGTCATTTAGGTCATTGGGACTCTATATGTCTTCTTGTAGTGCTTAAAATATCTAATTTAAAAAAAGTTGTGACTGAGATAACAATAACCTGTGCACTTACATACCACAAAACACGTAAGCATGCATATCGCATTTCTAATTTTGAACTCTGAGAAAATTCGAGTCATTTCGAATAGTGATGGATATAGAATCCTGAAATTCAAATTTATACACTGCATAAAATGTTACCTACTTGTGATACGAATTTACCATTATATAAATTAACATTACTGATAAAGTAAAATGCATACATTTCTGAACTGAATTCAAAAGACTCAAATTTACTAAGTTTCACTCCAATTGGGTAAAGAGCGAGGCTTGAGAACTAAGGTTTTCATACTTTTTGATTTACATTAAAAATCTGAATACTTAAATTTATCTGACATACAGAACTGAATCCACTGATTTTTCGTAACTGATTATGATAAGCATGAAGTACATTCAACAAGTGAAGTTTCCGTTTCTTTTATAAAAGTGATAATTTCACGACTAGATTGTTATAATGCGGATACATTAGTTCAAAAAAAATGAAGCGAGTAAATAAAGGTGAAAAATTGTGGCCAATAAAAATCACAGAAACAGAAAAGTCAAAAAATGTGAAACTAATGATCAAATAAAATGAATGAATGGAGGAAACTAAACGAACCGTCTTTTAATTTTTTCACACTTTTATGATGAAGGGAAAAAATGCGCTGGCAGTCAGACTCTAAAATTTTCCATGAACAAATTGCTGAAATGAATCAGTGATTATAAAAAAATTAAAAATCAGTTCGATTAATTTGAACCCGCTACTAAGATGTTATACTTTTTCTTCCTATTTCAAAATAATATTGGTGGTAAAAAATTGAATGTTGAGGAAAATCTAATTGAAAGTTTTAGTGATGTAAGAAATGCTTATTAGGCAGTAATGATTAGCGATGCGTAAGATCACTATTACTGTCATCTATCATCTGTGACAGAACATTCGAAATGACGATATATTTAGCTGTTGGTAGGGGAATATAAAAAAAATGAAATTTATGATAGCGATTAGAACAGAAAGTTGAATTTTTCCGATAGAATTCACTAATTAAAGTGATAGATGAGTTGACGATAGGAAAGAAGATTTGACGATAGGGATTAATGAGAAGGTACGTAACCACATTTTATAACAACCTTCGCAGCCCATTGAAAGCTTTGACGATCTCAAAGACTTTTAATTTAGATAAGGAAATGAAAAGCGATTAATTCAATGAAACAGTAATTATGATTACTGTAGTAATACAGGATCAATGAGTCAAACAGAAAACGTTTTTTTTTTCGAATTCAAATAGCTTTAAGCAGAAATCAAGAAGTAGTAGATTTCAGCAACTTCAAAAAATCATACGTTTCTATTTCTGACTTATCGAGCTGAAATGAAAGTTTGTTCGAATAGTTCACAGAAATCTTCCCATAAGCCATTTTCATGCTTTCTTTTTTTTAAATCTGTATTTTTTTTTTTTTTTTTTTGCAAAATTCAAATCGTCGAATAACTAGTATTATTTTTCAAACTATCGATTTATTTCTGTCAGCAAAATATATTAAAATTTTATCGCAAACAGAAAATAATTAGGTCGATCCGTTCCATCTCTCTGGCAGCCTCTTATCAACGAAAATCTGTTATTTGAGTTCAACCAAGTTGTGGATATTAAGAAATGTTAAATGAGAATTCTAGAAAAGAGGAGCTTGAAGGTTACGAAAATGTAAAATTTTCCAACTTCAGAAGTTCAAACATATAACGGGATACAACAACTTTAAACAAAATCATAGTTGGAACGTTTCAATGTTTCATCTTGAAGAAGTCAAAATTGATGACAAACCTTGCAAATTGGCGAAGAGCAGTATTAGAATAAGCATATATGCAAAATTTTAGTTTGGGTGGTCTGCAGCAACCGTATTTTCTTGGAGTGCTCCTGACTCGTGTGGCTATTGCAAAAGGTCATATACAGAAAAGTGAGGGGTCAAAGGTCACGGACACTCTGACTTCAAAGAACTTTTATGGAGCTAATAACGTTTAATTATATACGAATAGTAATGAACAGCAGTGTATCGGTGATAGAACGTTGACGAAAATAATGAGAATCGTTAAATGTAACGCGCTGGATAAACAAAGCTATTGCGAAGTTGCTTCTGCAATATTTCTGTCAATGGGATTGTCATCGGATTTTTATTGCAAAGTTGCGGTCAAGTTTGTTATGGTATTTGTTTTGCAGAAGAGCGTTAGATCGGGTCGAATGACACCAAATGAATAAGGACCAGTGGTCAAGAAGGTATAGTATGAAGAGGAAAGTCTGCTGAATATTAGGTTAAGTAGCTTCAGCTATCATCCATACTTAAACGACGGAAATAAAGATGTTGATGACAGCAATTAGGACACTATGATGATGACACCAGCTGAAAACGTCAACAATGATGACTGCGCCTGATATCTGCCTATATCTCCATATCCTCTTTTGCAATGACTGCTACAACTTTGCAGCAGGTGCGGAAGAAACAATCCATTGGTTGTGATCGCGCATCCCTCCCGCGCCTTTCCCGTCTCACACCCCGAACCTCCTCTTCCACTCCATCTCGCGCACAAATCAAAACTACAATAATGACTGACTAGTACTGATTGACGGATGAACCGGTTCCCAAGATATTTATCTATTTACATGATAAAAAATTGCCAGTCCATTTTACCCTTTTTGTACTCTCTTATTGTTGATCATGTTGTCTTTCATGACGCCATCCTTTATTAAATGTCTGAAGTCAGTTACATTATTCACAATTTATTACTACTTTTGATCGTTTGACATAACTGATCTGTACAATGTCGCAACCAATATCCGAACACACCTTCAGAATCATCCATTTCAAAAGTTTTATGGCGTCTACTCATCTAAATTGACCTTAACATTTCTTCCTGAATCTTTACATTAAATGAAGAATTGCATAGATAAATAGATGCTGAAAGAAAAATCTTCATTTACCTCCTTTATTTCCTTATTTTTGTCTTTCCATTCTCATTATTTTATCTCAAATGCAAATATTTCTAACATTTTTTTTATTCAAGTCCTCATGATTCAGCTCACGGCTTGGCTTTTAAGGAATAGAAGTCATAACAGTCTTAGCTGTTGAAACTCATTTTAGATTCAACTACTGGAAATTATGATTTGCTATGTATTTTAGTAAGGAAAACTTATTTTCTGTTCAATTAAATATTTTGAACTTTTCCAGTCTCACAGACAAATTCTCTCCGACTTCAATTTTCCATTTTCGAAAACAATAAAAAAATAAATTGTAAAGGATGTTTGGTGTAAACAATGTGATATTTCGCCTAATAAATAATATTGATATCTTCCATACATTAGTTACTGCTCTCTCCTTAGCTGATTCCTCCAAATTATTTTTTAACATCCTCCTTTTCCAGTTCGCATTCAAATTATTTGACTCCGTCTCTTACCTTGATGCGATAGCAGATCAAAAGTTTAAAGAAGTAATTTGTAATGGGGAATACTAATACACATGAATATAGGTCAACTAGCAGACAATGCCATTTTTGTAATACGCTTAAATTAACGCTTTCAAACAGCAATAAAATGCTCGGATGAGCTATCTCAACAATGAGGATAACCATTGTGCCAGAAACAGAATCAGTTTATACAAGTAAATTTAACGTGACGAAAAAGCTAATTATCGCAGCTGCATCGGAATCATCTAACATTATCTGTAGCATTTAAACATTATGATGGTGTTATTTAGTGAATGAGTTATATTTCCTTCATTATAAGTTTCGACGAGTCAAGACTGCGAATAATGTTCTCGATGAATCGAGACTGAGGATAACTTTTTCTACGAATACGGTTACTTGAACTTTCATGAATACTTGAATAACATAATATCTATTATATTCCTAAATATTCGACAAAATTAACGGATTTCTTGAGAACGTGCAATTAATATTGTAATTTTCTGTATCAGTCGAAAAAGACATTTAGCCCAGCTTATAATCAGCGACAATAAAGCTTGTCAGAAGTTGAAAATCACTAAGATTCAAATTAAACACCAAAAAGGTTAAAAAGGAAATAATATGTTGGAAGTATGATAAGAATAATTGTACAGATCAGTTATAATTAAACAATCAACAATGAGTGATAGAAATATTTCCTGTTATCTCTTGTTAAATAGCTAAATTATTTTTTTGAGATAATGAAATTTTCATATGAAAGATTATTTGCGTTGAAATAAATATCTCATTATCTGCTACTAAAATTAGTTAAAATAATTTTGATATTTTGATAAACTTTTTGAAGAATTATTTCCAGAATTAAATTAATTGGAATTTCTTTATGAAGATTTCGAACAGTGCTTTATCTTAAACAGATCGGATATCACAATATCCGATCCATTTCATCGAGTTGTCATTTTCATTTCGCTCCTTCGTTTGCGTGATAAGTAGCACTGCGTGGTACTGAGCATTCTCGTAAGATGAGTAATAATACACTGATTAATTTTCAGGTTTATTACAGATATATGTACCTGCTATGGTTGATGTGGTGTTTCGTGTTAACTGTCCCAGTGGGTATGGTTTAATTTTCATCGTTAGGCACATCTCAAAATCAGCTCTAATCGTCCAGAGTTTTACTTTACTTAGAAACATCATTATCAAGATTATTAGTGAATTGCATGTTTCTAATAATTGCAATCGTTTAGAAAGAGTAGAGTGTGTAGTTAATTCTTAAGGGTTTTCAGCTTAAGCCTTAAAAAGTCCTGGAATTTCCATGAAATACTTTTCAGGATCTGTGTCACTACTTTGTCGTAACTGCGGACGTGACATTGTGGAAGGTTGGAAGCTTACCAATGAGAAGAGTGTGAAAGCTATACGTTCATATAATATGACTATTTTGGGCCGCAATCAACTCGTTCAAGTCTTCGAAAATGCCATTCGTATGTTTAAATTTTCTTTTCAAATTTACGTGTGAATTCAGTACGTGTAATTTTACACATACTTTTTTATTCCTTGTCATCACTGATGAATCTTGATAATTTGGAACGCCGATTTCATCTTCAAGCAGTTAAACGTCGTCATTTTTTAGACAGTTGAAGTCTAAAGTGTATCTTGTGGATAAGGGGTCAGCAGACCGCTGTTCAAGTTCAAAATATTTTCTAATCTTTGCAGTATTTTGAAGAATTAAGCAGCTTCTGTATTCAGTATGTTATTTCCTAATTTATTGCGTTTTATTTAGTTTCTTGCAGCTGAAAAATTCGATGTGATAACTGCTTCAACAGCTGAATTAACACTTGCAGGTAAGGTAAGCAAACCTCGAAATTTCATTTCCACATTTCAGTAGCGTGTGGTTTTTTAGAGATGGAAAGAAAATGCTTGATTATTTTATGGTTTGAGCTTTTTCGGAAAACTGCTTCATCAAAAATAATTTATAGTTGGATTTAAAAGGATTAATTTAAAAGAAATGTGAGATGAAATCTGCTGGAATCTACACTTGATAGACTAAGCTACATTTGATAACTTGAATCGCTGGTTCTTAGGAGGTTCCAGAATAAAATTAGAGTAATGTAACTATAGCGCTGGAGGTTTATAAGTTCCCCTAATGAAAGTCATATAGAAAGTTTCTTATCGTTTTCGTAATACATCTGAATAGTCATTCTCTGCTGCTTGTTTTGATTAAAACTGCCTGTGAAGAAAAAAGAAATATGCTGTTTTGCAGTCTTACCTGGCGAATACTTGGTGGCCGAATTATGAGTGGACCGTCTGTGTGTGCCCTAGCTGCGGTTTTCATTTGGGATGGTATTCTTTCTTCTGCTGTTTCATTTTTCATCTTTACTGGCGAGAAGCTTTGACGTTTATTAAGAAGGGTGGTGTTCATAATTCTGTATTTTTTATATTTCAGGTATTTCCAATCTGGTAATATACAAGCAAAATTACATAAATCATTCTTTGGGCTTGTGCTGGATTACTTAATCAGTGAAGAATGTAAGAATTTAAATATAAATTGTTTTATTTTTTGACAAATGTGATTTTTTGAGAGAACATGTTGCCCCGTATTTCAGAAATTGAATATATTATTTGTATTATTTGTTTTTCAGATGTTGATTTGTTGACGTGGGTGCCATAGCTTTGGAAGTAATTGACATGTGATGTCATTTTTATTATCAGTATTAATACAGCCAGTTTGTTATCATAACTCATTAGGTTTCAATAATATAATCTTAGAATTGTTTTATTTTGCAAACTGTTACCATTCTTCTATCCTCATACTTTAATAATTTTAGAAAATAAATTTCTTTTCCATACAAAACTATATCTGGAAAAGCACCTCTAACGGATCATATGAAATGTAGAGCATTGCTTACTTGAATCTTTAGCTCGAGGTTGAAGTTAAGAAAATCTTTCTGCTGAGTTGCTTTCATATTTTGGGACCATTTTTACTGGCTTTTGATTTGGTTTAAAATATGTACTGTTTTTTTTTTTTTTTTTTATGTGAATTTATTTGGAAGGAATACATTTGTAAGTATATGAAGGGTGCTCGCTACCTTAAAAAATATTATGCCAAAAACGCGACATTTTTTGTGCATCGCTGTTTTACTGACTTTTTGACTTTTATGAATTTTCCCTGTTTTAAAAACGGAAATTTTTCAAGCGTATATTCATGTTCACTAATAAACTTGTAGTTAGACTGCAAATCCATGATTTCACTATTTCATTATTATATTTATCATATTTGCTTCTTAACTTCTCTCATCTATATGTAATTTGTTTATTGTCTTTGAATTTTTTTAACACTGCAGTGATATGATTGCTACTGCTATTATCAAACATTTAACAGGTTAGATTCTCGTCTCTATTTGCATCAGTTTCTCCTACGAGAAGCACTTCGAGCAAACAGCTCAAGGAGCAATCGCTAATAAGACAGACGCATGAAAAAGTGTGCTTTGGACTAGACAGAAATAACTCATCATCGGCGATGAAAATCTTATTTAAGCCATTTAAATTTTTTTTTAGGTTATGAACCCATTTCAGTTACTTCGGAAATCATATAAAATACGGGCGGTTATGAATCGGTCATTTTGAAAGTACCTGTTTTCCTTTTTTCGATCTTAGATTTAAGTGAGAGCGTAGTGAATTTTCTGGATTTTTTTAGGTAAAAATTTTTAATGGACATTTTTAGTGTCGAAAAGTTGATCTCACTGGTTTACAGTTAATTTGGTTTTATATATGTCAGTCAATTAATAATTCAGGAGTTCCGCAAATTCTTGAACGTAGCAGAATTATTCAGTGTTTTTGAGTGTTAAAGCATAGATTCATTGTTGGAACTACTTTTTTCTGCTTAATTTGAAATGCCGTCCAGTCTACTTCAAAATTAATTTAGACAGAAACCGGTAATCGAAAACTTCTTTACCTGAGAGTGATTGGTACTCCTGAATCAATAAGACTAATTTTATTATATCTCCCAAAGTATATGCAGAGTACGTCTATGTGAATTTAAAATTTATAGCTAAATTGTTTTGATCCATCTCAAATATTAGGTTCAGCCGTCATTTAACATGGCAGCTTGCAGTGTCAAAAAAGCTTTCGATTATGTGAATGTGTACAAATCATCGTATTCCGAAGAATTTGAAATGCTCTGTACGAGATGCTGAAATTAAAAAAGATGAATTAGCATTTTCTGAGTGATGCATCTGATATCATAAATTAAACAAGTAGGTTCCCTTTAAGGACACATATTTCATGTAAAAATCCTCATAATATATAGTTCACTGTGTATAGATTTGCATTTATACAGATTGGATTGCAAAAACTGAATTTAATTTGACAATCTTTTCGAAATTGTGTGATAACAGCTTCGTCATCCTGCCGTCAGCTTTCTTTTGTTGCTCATTTTATCATTTGGAAGAAATATCAAACTAATACTGATTGAGGTGCCGAATTTCGATAATCATTAGCAAAAGATTCATTGTAAAAAAAGTTAATTTCTGAAACGTATGATGGGGAACATTTCCACGGTTTGTTTCTACAACCTGATGTATTTTTGACGAGACAGTTTTAAGGTATTAGGATTGCAGTCAAAAAATGCATTTCAAATTCTGTTATAATAGGTTGAAAAGATCGAATATCATTATAGGTTATTAAGGATAAAATATAAACACATTGTGACGACTCGTATGCAACATTCTGTCACTTCTCATTTTCCATCATTTGATATCTATACTTTTAATCCCAAATTCTTACAAATTCCAGATATGATGATTCTGCGTTAGTTTAACTATTGAATTCAGATGCACCGTACAGCTCAATTCAGATCCACCTTACAGCTTGATTTTTTTTAAAAAGTAACTTTCATTGCAAGGGAAGTTATATAATAAAAAATTGGCAAAAAATAAGTAAAACGAAGCATTACGATTATGAGTTCTTTCCTTGCAATGAAGCAGTTAATTTTAAAGTTTTGTAAATAAGACATAATTAACAAATAGCAATAATTCGTAAAATACAGTCAATCGATTAGCGGTTATTATTTTTGTGCATTATAAAAATGATTCTCTTTACTAACTTGTAGTTATAAAGGGAATTTGTTTAACTAATTCCGAACGAGTTGCACTGTTAGTAAGGAATGACTCAGACTTATAGACTTACGCGGACTTCTCTGAATAAAACATATGATGAAAAATGTAACAACAAATAGAATCAAACAACCGTACGGCATAGATCAGTACATAAACTATTAGCATCATTCGTAGAATTGCGCTCTTTCTGTTCATTGAACATTCGTATCGTGACAAATTTCAGTCTGAATGAAGTAAAACAGACAATAAGTGCTCCTTAAATCGATGATGTTCAAATTAAGATAATTAGCTGAAAATTTCGAAGTTCAAAAATTGCAGGAATACTAAAACTGCTTACATAACATTGAAGCATCTGTTAAAAAAATGATGTGCATCACTTTTTTTGCATCATTTTATGGACAATGTTATTCTCTGAAAGATAAAATCCAAGAAAGTTTTAAACATAATTTTAGTCCTAAAAAGTTCAGTTAGAAGTTTTTTGAGCATAGGTAGCAATTTTTTTTTCTTTTTTTAAAAATATTTTGTTGAACAATAATTATTGTGTGATCACTAATATATACATCTCCGCAATACGTATGTTACAAGGAAATGAGCTTGCAAAAATAAGTTCAAATTCTTGCTTGAATAATTTCAGTTTTACAGATATAAACTAATAAACATGCAATGTTTCATTAGTATGTTAGTAAATTACATCGAAATTACTGAAATCGTTAGAAATTAATGCAACGATCTTAGCTTACAGGTCCTTGACCTTCTTTTCATTTCACAGCTATATTGCATTTTTTTAAAAAATTCCTTGCATCCGATTGGCTTGCTAAGTAGTATAAATGATAACCATGCAGAAATGGATGGATGGTGGCATTCCGCAACACAAGAAATGTAATAAAATTATGGTGTATCGCAGAAAATAATACCAGCGAAGACATTTTTAACTTCCATCATCCAGATTATCGTATCATCCAGATTACACTGAATAGCTGTAGCATATTCTTCATTAATCCATCGAGCTAATGACGCTGGAACTGCATTCACATTGATTTTAAGAATCGATGGACAGTCGAAAAATTCGATATAAATTCATCATGTGCCATTTCTTGTATCGTTTTGAATACACTCAAAATTTTAGAGTACAGTTTCCCGTTAGTTGTGAAGAATGTGGGAAATAATGATAACGAGAGTTCAAGGGAAATTTCGATGTATTTTCGATTATTCTCAGTTGGCTGAGAAAAGGGTCTAAAATATTCAATGAGCAATATATAATGTCGTCATGCTATTCCACATCTCCACTTTTAAATTAAACTTTGGAATAAAATCGTTTCAGTAACGTTAAACTTACAGCAGTAATATATTAAATTTTAAAGTGATCTGTTTAAATTTCACTAGCTGATAAAACACACCTAAGCGGTTCTTGTTGCAGCAATGATTATCTATAACAAGCTGAAACCCAGCGTAATGAGTATGAACATCAAAGACTGAAAGATGACGACAGGAAAAATTTTAGGACGGCGGAGGAGAGTATCACGTCTTTTAGCGGCATTTTGACTTTGTTGACGGGACGTTATTGTAACATATTTTATGCACAGTTGGTAAAGACACAAAAATAATTAGTAGCAACACTATGTATAACACGACGCTGTATCATTAGTGATTATCTACGATTGGTTAATTAATACACCACTCTTACATCAATTATCCTTTACTCTACCAATAGCAAACAGCGAACAATATCAATTTCTTTCTGAATTTATCTGTAAAATAAAACATTTAAAAACCAGTAAATTATTATAGCTGAAGAATTTGCAATAATAAACAAAAAAAAAAGATGCCCAGTTTAATTTCACGTAATAAAAAACCCATAAGTCTTATAACTAGAATTATTACGAAAAAGCGCTGTTTTATAAATAATACTGATTTACTCAAACATAGAGCTGTAAGCACTGTAGAAAAAAGTAAGCTAGAAATCCGGAATAAGCTGTGTGGTCGGTTTACAGAACATTAAGTCATTTCACGTATGAATTTGAAGATTTAATATGAAAAAAGCTTGTATATCAGTAAATAATACCCCAGCCAAAATAATCATTATACCGTATTGCCAAGTGCTATACAAACAGAAAAAAGGTAATGCTTCAAGAACAATTTAATTATTTTGCAAAACTAGATATCAAAATGAAAGCAAATAGTCTACGTTAGTGGGACTTGATAACTATAATAGGCGCATGACTCATACCAGTAATACTGGAAAGCGGCTAGAAAAGAAGAATACTTACGCTATCTAAAATTTTAGCAATTTCAGAAAAAAGCATGAACAACACTGACCAGAAGCAAACGTTAATCTTTATAAACATCCTAAATAAACAATGTACATTAATTGATGAAACTTATTAAAAACAAAAATTACAAATCAAAGCCACAATCAATAATATACAGTTGTCAGTTCTGAACAGCGAAAAGCTGTGCAGAATGTGACCTTATATTGCGTTTCAAATATTGCGTCAATCTTGGTATTGCGTTACTTAATCCCTCCATTTTCTTAAGCCAAATCCATAATCTTTCCAATAGGAAGTTGGCCAGCGATTCGCACGGTTTGTTTCAAATGGTGCTGGGTAGTCCTAAAAAAATTATCGCTTATTTTAAATCCCAAGAACATTTTATCGTACTAAATTTCGAGAACACCGATACAAATAAAACTTCTTAAATGGGAAGAGTGAAAGAATGAAAGGGAAGAAGGAATTCACAGTAGGAAACAGTTAATTCAACAGTTCTTCAATTTGTACTTCACAATCTCGTTTGGAGCTAATCAATAAAATTCTAAAACAACCAACTTCAGGCGGTCTCCATTCAACAGCGATTGAATCATCGGGGCGCACAACATGGTAATATTTCCGGTAATAAGGCATAGCTGAAAATTATCGAATATGACACATAGTAAAAAGATGTAAACAACAAGAGTATTGCTTTTACAGAACTGCTGCAACTAAGAAAATAAAAGTCTGAGAAAGTTCTAAGAAACTTGGCATTATTTGCACATTAAGATACTTTTAACAAAGTAACGAGTCCCAGTTTAAATAGCTGGAAAGCATAACAAGAATTACTATGTCTACTACAGCACATTGAAATGTTACATGAACTATGGCACTTCAAAACCTTATATTCTTCTTTTTACAGTGATAATTACTAAACAAAAATGAGGAAAATTCCCAGATTGATGTGGAACGAACAAAGTAATCCAGAACATCTTCAAAGAAAATTTAGGCACAGATTTATAAGCTGAATTTGCTACTGCTAAACAATACTTGATGAGCGTGTACTTGCGTTACAAAATGTTATATTTTTCTGGATTCAAAGAAATACTAACAATCATATCCCGAGCCGTACTTCAAGATATCATAGATGACAATAACAGTCATCGGAACGAAACCAAATACAACACCAACGAACTGAAAAATGCTCTGTTTAAAATAAACTATGACATGTGCTACAAAAAGTAAAGTATAACATTGAATATCTATCTTGTCGTAATCGCAAATACTTGCATAAAATGAATCAAAAATTATAGCAGCTCTATCTATCAGATATGTTTTAAACGAAAAGCAACAGATATATGTGCGAAATGTCATTATTTCTTAATGAATCCTAGTTTAAATAACTAGGAAGCATAACAAGCATTATTATGCTCACGTAACATTTCAACAGCATATTGAAATGTTAAAAGAGCTACAGCATATTCTTCTTTAAAATCTTATATTCTTTTTACAATGATCATTACCAATTATACAAAAAAAAAAAAAAGAAAAATTGTCAGATTCTCAGCTGAAAAAAAAATTCTCGAATAGAGTAATCCAGCTTTAAGCTTTAAAGAAAATCTGGACAAGATTTATATCTTGCATCTTTCTTGAATAAAAATATAATTAATTAAGATTATGAAAAGATGAAATGAGATATCTGCTTAATCGTCATTTCCGTTGAGTTAACTTAATTGATTTATAGCATTTGTACTTGTCACAAAAAAAAAAAAAAATTAAACATAATAAATCTCACATGTACGGGCCAATTACTAAATACCCAACGAGGATATGAACGCATAACTCGTGTCATACGTACCCATTTTGATGCTACCATTCCTGAAACAAGCTAATTCTCGTTCGTAAATAATTTATCTTTGCACAGTAAATTAAAGCAAAAAATAAATAGAAGTAAATTATTATTAACTTAATACTTCTGTAAAATCTATCTTATAACCTGAAAATTGATTCTTGTAACACTAAAAGGTCTATGAAATTCTTCAATTATGCAATCTAAATAATTAAGAATTAAAAGTTGAAGTAAGGGAAAATAACATTCAACGTAATGTTTTAATATTTCTATAAAGTAGAATCTGAAACTAATGATTTCAACGTTCATCTCAATCTCTGCAGATTCTATTTACGCTTCTCCAACGCTGCTTTTCTCTCCATCTAATCGTATTTCCTTAATTTCTTACAGCATACTCTCTAACAAAACATACACTTTCCAAACATGTATTTATACCTTGTTGTCATGACTTCTATTAAGAATAACACTCTAATTCAATGTCCGTAAATATCGTTGTTATGCCACGGTTTATGAAATAAACAGTTTTGTTTTGCACTTTTTGGATGGGAATTGTTGTAAAGGAAAAGAACAAAGAGGAGCATTAACCCGCCAAGTATGTATGTTTCAATTGTATGTAATCTTGTTATAAATACATAAATAATCATATTTATTGTTTTTAATTACTTTTAAATGAATAAAATAAAAAAATTAATTTTATTTTAAGTTAATAAAGATTAGTTGTATGATAATACCATTTGATTGTTTAACAATGAAATTGATAAGGAAAATTAATATCATTTCAGGAAATTAAACTGATCTTGTCTTATACATGATCAGTAAAAAGGACTCTCAACTCTGTTACTAATTTAATTTGCCTAAGGGCATGGCACATACGACGAACAACGTTAATGATATGAGCAGTAGTAATTTGAGCAGTGGAGATGGCGTATACAATTGGAGAAATACTCTACCGGCATCGATGGTATCAAAAAGTAAATTGAGCATATGGAGTGTACTTAGAAAGTGCTTGGGAAAGGCAAGAATTGTTCGTTTGAAGTTATTTTCTCTTTTTTTTCCCTTCAATTTTTATCTTTCCTTAAATTTTATCGAATGTAAGATATGATTGATAAATCTTTTCAGGATTTAACACGAATTTCTATACCTGTAGTTTTTAATGAACCACTCAGTTTCCTACAGCGTCTTGCTGAATACATGGAATACGCAGAATTACTAGAAAAAGCAAATAAATGTACGAATACCACTGAAAGATTTGAGGTGAAGTGATTCAAGCACATATTGAACAATTTGATATTTGTTATTTTTCTCGTATCAAATTGCTATAAAAAGTTGATTTTTGGAACGAAAGGAGAACATTTTAATTGCTTTGATTAACAGAATTGATGCATACCTTTCCATGCAAGTATTTTCTAAAAATTTTACCCGTAGTTTGAATTGAGATGTGGTCACGGTGAGATAATATCGAAATTTTGTGATTTACCATTAGCAAGTTTTCTGCAATGAGCGCATATCTGTTACAGTATGTTGCTGCATTCATTGTTTCATCGCTTTCTTGTAATTATATGCGGTTATCGAAGCCTTTCAATCCACTGTGGTTTGAAACCTACGAATTGGATCGGTAAGTTCTTTATAATAAAGTGAAGGTGATGGAGTGCCTTCATCATTCAGTCCGATTCCGGAGAAACAGTAAGAATTATCAGGTTGTCTTGTGTGTAGTAATCATTTCTTCGGGAAGCTTAATCATTCATGTTGTAGTAGGATCGTAATGCACACGGTGAGAATACTAGAGAAGAGATCTGAGAAAGTAAAGAATTTTTATAAATTAAAAAGTGCTCATTTTTATCTTCATTTTTACCTCTTTTTCTATATTTGTGAGTCACTCAGTTTTGCAGAAGTGAAGAAAATGGTTATCGGTTCATTGCTGAACAAGTAAGCCACCATCCACCCAAATCTGCTTTTCATACTGAATCTAAAATTTATGAATTTGATGGTGTTGTTTCACCACGATTGAAATTTTGGGGAACATGTATTGAAGTGCAACCGTCAGGAAATTTTCAGCTAAAATTTCTGGAGTTTGTTTTTTTCTTTTCCACTTTTTTCAACATTTCAGAATCTTGCAAGTTACAAGGCTGAAAATAGTACTGCTAACTTTTAAAGTTGTTACTATTTTTTGGCTACTCTAATTTGTAATTAATTTTGTTATTTTCTTTCCAGTCATAATGAAACTTATACATGGAAAACACTAGATGTAACAATTCATAATATTGTTGTGGGACAAACTTATATACAGTTGGTAAGTTATATCCGATATATTTTAATATATTTGTTGAAATTTTCATAGATCCTGCGTACAAAACGGAGACAATTGCAAAGTTTTGTCATAATGTTTTTGTCTTTATATTTTATCAGTTTTAAAATTAATCTTGGTTAATATAAATTAAATATTCTTCCAGGAAGGACATCTTTATATACAGTGTAATACGGGACTGGAATGTAAGCTGTCTTTTAAGAATAACGATAGTGGGCCTTCGAGAGAGAGTACTTTCTTTCATGGATGGATATCAAAGCAGTTGGTTTATAGTTTTGAATCGAAATTAATAAAATTTTTGCCATACCTTTTATCTTTTGAAATATTAAACTATGTATACTCGTATTAGATTTTATTATGATCGTTTTCAGAGAAAAAGCTTTAAGAGCAATTTACGGGAACTGGACAACATTTCTTGCCACTTGCGAGGTTACAAACTTTGAGTTACATTATGATCATTGGTTAGAAATTGGCAAACAGTTCTTCCAAAACTGTTCTACTCCCGTGAGTTTAATTTTTTACATAAATTGTACTGGTTTTGAATTTACTGATATTAAAGCAAATTTAAAATGCTTTATATTATTTTATCGGAAATTATTATAGTAGCAATTGCAGGAAGATATACCTTTAATTCAAGGATCGAAACTGATATGGAAGAGCCGTCCTCGACCCTCGAATTCATCTACAGTAGGCATTCTTGGAGATTGAATTATTCTGAATTGCTCTGAGAATATTACTGGTTCAAGTTTTTTTGAGGCGATTTTATTTAAAATAGTCAGTATCCCAATTTTGGTTTCAGATGTATAATTTTACATCGTTCACATTTCTTTTAAATGATCCCTCTAGCATAACGGACTTGTTACCACCAACTGACAGTCGACGAAGACCCGATATACGCCTGTTAGAAGAAGGTCAGGCAGGTTGGCACTTATTTTCAAGAAAGATACCATAGCTGAGATTTTTTTTTAAACCTTATTTATTAAATTATTTCTAATTTTATAATACGAAAAAATAAGACTGTAGTTGCAACAAGAGAAAGCTTCTGAAAGCTTCATTTATATCACTGTAACATCGAACTTTTTAGGTCTAACCAAGTTCAGCTGCTTTAGCTTTTCTTATGGGATTCTTTTCTTTTTTAGAAGCGGCTGAGAAGGAAAAAGAACGTCTAGAAGTTAAACAAAGAGAGGCTCGTGCTTTGATGAAGAAGGCAAAGGAAAAACTGCCACGGTAAATTTAAAACTATATGAGAAAACGAAACGTAATGCCGTTCAACGAGTGTTGTCTTTTATTGCTCTAACTGGCCATTTTCTGAAGTGAGAAATTTTGGTATTAAAACATTAATTAAACACGCTGGTTATTTTTATTTTCTGTGCTATATTTTAGATGGTTTGAAAAAGTGCCCATGCTTTCGGAAGATCAATTGTTGTGGATGTTTACTTACAAATACTGGAATCGTGAATACTGTGATTGCGAAGATATTTATTGAAGTACATGATTCAGATAGTCTGTCTTGGGACCGGGTTAAAAGGTTGAGGGTCTTCACGTAAAAGTTTATAGTTTTGTATTTCAATGGACATTTTATATCCATTTAGATTCACGTCGAACAGCTAATGAAAATTAACAAATCTCTGACTCAATTTCAGAGTCGTAGTTTTTATTGAAACACGTTCTGATCACTATCAACTTAGACTTCTCGAGTATTCACTTATTTAGCCTTTCTTGTTTGTGCGTTGTAGCTGGGCATCATTTGGTAATTTGAACACTTGATGCTCCATTTACTGTTAGAACTAGACTATTTCTGGTTATCTGTTTCTGTAACGGTAATTTTTTTCTTCATTCAGATTCATTTCATTACAGTTCATTACAGCATTGTAATTCCCATTCGCTTGTGATAAAATCTAAAATTTTCTATCTGCTATGTTTGCTCGAAACACCGCTTTTCTGATATTTAATTTTGGAACTTCTTTAGATCCATTGGGATGATCAGAGAATGGTGGCATTTGGTTACACAGTCTTCGTCATACTCACATAAAAAATTTGCTTGATTTGAAGTTTGGTTTCCATTTAAAATTATCACTACACGGTCAATGAAAATTTAATCAGGGATTAAAATTGTTTACATCAATATTCGTTAAAGAATATTAATAGAGCGGTTTTATGCAGAGATTAAAATTGTTTATGTCGACATTTGGTTAACGTTTCGAATAGTATGTTCTGTTAACACTTGGAAGAATGTATAACGAGATTGGATGTATAATTGAACTACAGGCTTCAGGAAGATTGGATTTTGCTATTAATTGGAACATCTCAAATATTTCACAGAAATCAAACCAACTTCATTTTGACTGGCTCTGAAAATGCTGAATTTTCAGGATGCTTTAGAATTAATTCATATATATATATATATAGGTCGTAATATTTTGACAGTTTTAGTCAAGCTTTTTAATTAAATGCCCATATTTTAGGAGAGAATTGTTGTTTGATTTGGTCATTTGGCATTTAATTAAACATGAAGTTAACTTGCAAGGTCCATTTTTGATTTCGAATTGAGTAATTAAATGACCCAAAATCATAGTTCTGCTGATTACTGTCCCAAAAAATTCAAATTAAGTTCATCTACTGAGTTAAAATGTTCTGGGAAACTATCAAAGCGATTTTCATGTATAGTTTACCCATCATTTTATCTCTAGTTCGTGATTATTTTGCTTGTTTTATTTACATAACAATTTGTAACGTAGCTCCTATTGATTTTGATTTCTGAATTACAGAACTATTTAATGCTTGTTACAAACAGCAAACATTCGGGGAAGTCATATTGAATCGAGAAATCAATTCATTTTTCGATTCGTCTCGCTACTCCCTTCTTCCTTTTCGAGTTTCTCAAATATTATAGTTGTAAAAATCTCCAGTAAAAAAATCGTTTCGTTTTCATTCATGAAAATAATGGGGGTATTCTAGACACAATATTGTGGATTGTATTAGATATGTCAACCTTTATTTGTAAAAGCTGAATACATTTGTTAGTAAAGTTGCGTTCAAACACTACTGTTCGTATGTGCATATGTATACTTTTTTATTCTTGCTTGAACTTTCTAAAGTTTTTTCTGAATGAGATAATCAAATAAATATTGTTTTCAAAGATTCCGAACCTGAAAATGAATTACTATTGTATGATCTCTTTTTACCAGGTGAGAGTTCTGCTGTTATAACTGGATTAGAACCATTTTTTGCAAGCGTGCATTGTAGTACCCAATTTTAATATTATAACCTATCATGCTTCGAACTTAAAAATTGACTTCTTCCTTGAGTTTTTATTGCAGAAATGAAACAGGCATATTGGTTACTGAAAGTTAATGCTTTAATTTTTCTATCAGAGTTCTTTCACCTTGATGTTATAAAATTAATCTTCAAAATTTTATCAATTTCGATAAAGACTGAAAATTCGAGAACAACATTTGAAATGAAAATATTTGAGATGTAAAGATATACAGAGTGGAGAGGCAAAATCACAAAGCATGCGCTTTTGTTGATGTAATTTGAAATTATTTCCTTGATCATTATAAATTATACAGCACTGATTTTTTTTTTTGAATCAAAAATTTTTCTTTGCTCTCTTTGTTTCAAAAAATTTTCCGATGATAGACGAGGTAGAAGGAAATTGCAACAGTAATAAATCTCGAAAGAATTGTTGAACCCATACTTTAAATCAAAAATAAGTTATCCATCAAAGTTCACCGCTACTGAATGTTTTGACAAATAAAAATTTTGTTTAAAAAGTTAAATTTATCGAGATTGTTCCGATAACATTTGCTTTGTTTTTGTAATTAATCATTCAAATTGCTTATGCAACAGAACTACACCGGAGTAGTTTTTGAAATGAAATTTTTTTCGTCTTCTTCATAGGAACATTCATTGGCTCACTATTATGGATGTGTGTAATAACAGCGGAAACAATTTGTACCGCTTTTTTGAATTGCTCTTAACAAAATCAATTGGTTTATTTAAACTTTCACCTTCTCTTGATTTCTTTTTAAGAATTAATGATCAAGCCAGTCCAAATTTTAATTTTCATACATCAGAAATCAGTTTGTTTTTTTGTTTTGGTTTCCCTTTCATTCATCCTTACAGAATACCAATTTGTTAGCGGCCTATGGGCCAAAAAGTATGACGTAGTGCAAGATCTTTAAAGAAGCTAATGTCACAGTTATTTTTGATGTGAAAGATGAAGTAAGTGATCGACTAAACAATCTTCATAATTGTTTTTTTTTTTTCATCAAACAGTTCTCTGATTAATCAAGAAAAAATATTTGAAATTAAACTCGTCACAGTGCTTGGATGACCCTTTGTATTCGAAAGGGGATAAATGTAACAGATGGGATGATAAGGTTATATTTATTTAGAGAGAAGATGAAGAGAGACCAGGGCAAAGATCAGAATATAACATGATCCAGAACTATTCTGGTCGATTAAGTGAATGTGTTGTGCTTTGGATAAGCTAATAGATGAAAACTCCTCGTTTGCTCCGTGCCTGTAGCTATTTGGGAAGTGGAAGAAGTGATTACGACAAATGAGCTGATCATTTTTTCTCTAATCTCTTCACTTTTTCTTTCTCAACATCAATCTTCATTTGTTAATTTTTGATAAAACTTTCTTACTTCTTTTTTCTCAAAACCAATGCCTGATGGATGCGAAGAACTTTCTTTTCTGCACTGAACTGCTTTAATGATTTATTTCAGGATTCATTTCCATCATCTTTTAACATTATCACTGATCAGTTCAGCTTCATTTCTATCTTATTAGAATTGAAGATAAAAATAACGAAATGTTTGCTAAAGATGAAATAAAGGAAAATGATGATTACATTTATTCGTTTTAGAATTTCATTGTCATATCAAAATTACCACAGCATTGGTAGAAAAGAACCAGATGCACTTTTAATGTTCTTTGATATCGGTGTACTTTTGATACTCTTTTTTCATTTATTAAATTTTTCTCTATTTTTCTCTCTTTGACATTTTCATAGGCGAAAATTGTATCAAAAAATGAGCGCTTTTTACAACACAGTTTAAATACTCCTTGGCTCATAGATCATATAAAATTCGAACATTTTAGAATTCCGATCATTTATCGATGCTTTTAATAAGTTTCCTTGTGAATTTTCCTCATTTTGAGGCAGATTTTGTTTTTAATGATAAGTACTTTATTTATTTTCAATATTAATAGAAATATTACAGATGGAAAAGAGAATTCAGAGTTGAATGAAATTTAAAAATTTGTCGGCATTAAATATGTACATTCCCAAAGTTCGCTTATTTGCAATAAAATTTGCATAGTATTAATAAGCAATGATACACTATCGCGTTCAACAAATGTAATCTTTTCATTTCCTTCTAACTAATTTGTGGTGAAATGCTTTTAATTTATCGAATAAGAATGACGTACATTTCTAAAGTTTCCATTCTCATTACTGCAATTGTTTAGTTTGTTCGTTCACATCTTATCGTAATTTTTGTTTTTCAGCGTTCATAACTTGGTTTTCTCCTATCTTATCGTAATTCCAGGTCTTTTTTTTCAAGACTAAGGAAATAGAGTGAGACCCAAAAAATAAAGGTGCAGGAGAGATATAGGATTATTCGACAACTTATCTACTTTTCTAATTCGAACCACCGCAATTCAAAATTCCAGGTCTCAAATCTGATGGTTAATAATTCTGCGATAAAATTAAATAGATTTCTGACTGATAATTAATTTTTGTCTGCAGTTGGTTTCTAAAAAATGACAGGGAAAAGTAAACAAAACAAATGATTTACTGGCATTTATAAATTTGAATTTTAGAAAAAATTTGTCACTGTACGAAATTTTCAGCGTTAAGTCTTTTTCTGTTCCAGCTGAATTACAAAATCATTTTCGCTTTTAAATATTTGGGTTTGTCTTTCTCCTGGAATTTAACCTTCTGTATCATTTGCCCAAGGACTACTTCGAATCAATAGTCGTACATAACTGATCTGCAGCTAACTTCGTTTGTTCGTCCTAATTCAATAAACTGGACAAGGTACCTAATATGCACTGGTGTTCTGAATGAGTATTAATCATAGCAGAAAATCTTATCAGGATTTCTACAATCTTCTGAATTTTTTTAAATGAATTCAGGGGCTCACTTCAAGTGTTTCATTCTTGATATTTTCAAATCTACAATCCTTAAAGTCTGAAATCCATAAAGTTTCCGTCAAACCTGTTTTTAAGAATTTTAAAGGGATATATTAGAGATAGTTTAGTTAAGTTAGTGAGATATAAAAACAAAAATCCCCCAATTAGCTGTTTATTTCAATTAGTAAGGTCGTTCTCAAGAAATGATAAAATTAATTATATGTTTTCGAATATCTTAATATGGGCCGTATTCTAGGGCATTAAGTGCCATTAAATTAAGTCACTGTTTTATAAATTTATAATTTTAATAAAGCTGCTGAATAAAATTTCAATCTCATTGAGCAGAACATTATTTCTTGGCCTGTTTCTTTGACATCTATGATTCGCTATTATTTGAACTACTGTAAATCAATAAAAATTTCGAGTAACGTAGTTGGAAAAAAGAAAAAATTAAGATCATATGGATAATTTAACACACCACTTATCAGCAGATTGATTTTTAAAGAACGGAAATCATGATTTTATTTATGAAATGCATGGAAATCAAAAAAATGTTATAATTATAACAGATAATGAAAAGGATAATGGAATATTGAAATAACTTCATTTGGAATTTCAAAAAAGTGATGTGATAGGCACATTACTTTTTTGAAATTTGACAATGAGATGGAACTGATTCTTCTGATTACTTTTTTATAAGGATGAAAATTTGAACTTTGACACAAGATCCATGGTGATATAGCTACTGAGCTGACTTTAATGAATTTCTGCAAGACTGAAATATAAAAGAAAGTATGGATGATAGCAGAATGCTTCATGTATGCTGATATCTTAAATCTCTTTTGAAAAGTTTAAATATTGCAGTATGATTAGCTAGAAATTCGATCTTTCATTCGCTATTTCTTAGCTAATTATCTTCCATCCCATCTCTGTCGTTAATATTAAATTTATGGAAAGACATCATTGTTGCTAATCCAAAAATTTTTTATCATTATGAATTCAAACTAACTTGGTGAAAAGTGGCACTCTTATCAGCGATTGCAAAAGAATACAAACAGTGCATTTGCAGCAATTTATAATTATTTTTGTACTACTTCATTCGGGTGAGACACGAAAGTTATTGCAATAGATATTATCGAAATAGATGTTATCGACGCAGATATAATGTCTGGTAGTATCATATCTGCAAACAGTGTCATTATGTTCTCAGCAAATGTTCTCAGTTCTCAGTAAGTCTTGTAGATATTCTGGTGAATGTACAGTTTGCATTACTGACCAGATTCTTTCTATCTTTTCATATGAAATTTTTCCTCGAACAGTTTAAAATCAGATAAAATTTGTTTTTCTAAATGACTTCGACTTTCTAATTTTCGGAAATATTCGCTTATTTTGAAATGATCTTTTTAGAACAATGTACCAAAATATGCTGCTTTTGACAACTGTGACAATACTTAATGTTGGTATGTTATTGTTACATTTCTCAGAAAAGTTAGATCCTATATTTACTTTTCTTTTTTTAAAAAAAGAACATCTAAGCTTCGAAATAGTTCAATTTTGGAAATGATAGTTTTGATTGCTTAATATGATTTTAACTTCTGAGAGAACGGCTTTCTTCTTTTTTGTTAAGGTTTTTACCTGAACTCTGAATTTTCCTACATTTTATACTGAACAAACTATTGTAAAAATTGTGGGATAATCATTTTCTCATTCATTCTTCCACTCACTCTCTTTATCAAGATGATATATAATTTTTGCTTTCTAATTCTGTGAATTAAAAAATTTTTAGATTGAGAAAAATCGTTCCAAATTTCCGCATTTTTTCAGCTGCACATAAATTTGGCTACAATGAGGAGAATGGACCAAGCACATGGCGAGGCGTATGTCAAACTGGGAAACGTCAATCACCTATAGACATTAGAGCATTTGATATAGAAATTGCATCTTTAGATCCTTTAGCGTTTGTGAACTATGAGTTTACCGGTCACATTCACCTAGCAAATAATGGACATACTGGTAGGCTGCCAAATAATTCATTTTTTCAAAACTTTCAAATTATTTAATGTTTTATCTGTTTCTATTATATTCTATGTTTGGTAAATTCCAAAAGACTTTCAAAAAGTAAAATTCACTAGAAACTAAGAGATGATGAGGTTATACGTAATATAAAATCTTCGATGGTATCGCTGTCATAAATGCCCTACGCAAATAAGCCGGAACACATGCCTGTAAGACGCATAATCCATTTAACTAAGCTTTATGGCTTAAAGTGAATAGATCAGTCAACAATGGACCGATATAGGAACTTAAAAAATTGAATTATGAAATCTGCGGTATTCCTGAAAATCGAGAAAGATGCTGTTGATGAAGCTGCTACTGTTTTGCATCATGTGCACCATATGGAGGCATTGCACGTCATAGGCATACTGAAAGAGACTGAATTACTGTATTCTTGAGTTGTGAGACGGAGCGCATTGCGTGATTGCTTTTTCTAATAATTCTAGCTGTTATTGGAGATTCAACATTTTCTTAAAATAATATCGATTGCATTGTTTAGTTCCTTTAAATTATTTTAGTAATTGGTTCCGGTTTTGAAAAATGGGGTAAAAAGCGACCATATATTTCTGGTGGTGGTCTCAATGGTACTTATCAGTTGTCACAGTTTCATTTTCACTGGTCACAACGAAATGATACCGGCAGTGAGCATACCATTGCTTCGTTGCATTATCCTGGCGAGGTAACTAGTCAATAACTTATTCTGCACTACAGCGCGAGTTGTATATTATTTAATAATTCTTCAAAGTTTAGTGTATTTTAATTAACAAGGAAGTAAAAATAATAATAAGACAGTATTACTCCTATTAATTGTATTATTCCAACTAATTCGCTTGAAACGTATTAGTACTTTTGGAATTTAAAAAAAAAAAAAGTGAGTGATCATAACTTTACTGGATCGAATTAACGTTGAAACTTGATGAAAACTAACAAATTAATAATAGATTTAGTCAAAATTGTGTCGGAAAACCCATTCAAAACTACATTTGTGTTCATTATTTTATTACCTGATCAGATACTATCTTCCACGATGATGCTAACATATAGCTTTTTTTAGCTGCACTTGGTGCATGTTAAGAAAAACTTATCTGAAGAAAAAATGAATACCATTGCTGTCGTTGCTGTATTTATAAGACTTGATGATCACGTTGGATCACTGGAATTTCTTCAACCATATATCCGAAATATCAGAATGCCGAGTCAGTTTTTACATAACTAATTATATTTCATAAATTAACCTTTACTTTACTTATTTGCTTCTACAATTTTTTTAATATCAATTGTTTATATATATTTATCACTGATTTTGACTACTGCGGAATCAATTATTGATTTTTTCCTTACTCTTGAAATGAGACTATCAAAAATTAATGTAAAGAATATGACATAATTTTCAAACTGTTCAATTGCAGAGACCGAGCTTGTAGTACCTGGTTTTAGCGTCAATTCACTGCTTCCACAACACAGAGAAAATTTCTACAGGTATGAAGGATCATTGACAACTCCGGGTTGCGATGAAGCTGTAGTATGGACAGTAATGGCAGATCCTATTACAGCGACGCTATCACAAGTGAGAATTCCCCCACAAGTGCATTAATTTAAAATGAAGAATCTAATAAACTGATATCATAATCGCATCTAAGGGGACTTTGAAATAAGCTGAAGTATTTCCCTTTGTCTGAACCTGGTTTCCTTTTCTTCTGATAAATTATATATTAATCGAGATGATTAATAACAGCTCCCACTTCTGCTAGTATATCAGTTTTCTAACTGATTTAAGTAATTCAGTCTTTCAATCAAATTAAAAACTCTTCTTTTCTGCAGATTTTTTTCCAAGAAGTGAGTCTTCTGGCATTCTTGGATTAACGCTTAGCAAATAAATATTATTAATAAATAATCATCAGATCACTGAATATCGAAAGAAACTTTGCTCATAAAAGTTGCTTGTACTTATAAATTTTTGAAAGAGTTTTTGAAAGAAATTCGAAAGTTTTTCCTAGCATTATTCTAGAATGATCCATTTTTTTTTCTTTTTTTATTATGAACTGAAAATTTTTTTAAAAACACGAATCAATCACTTAAGAAATCAATACATCTGTAGTTCTTTTAATTGTGAAACGATACAACCTTGGGTCAAATAGAAATCTTCGCAGTTTAAATGATCGTATGGATCCTCAATATGTCAGGAAGGTATAGCACCATGCAGCAGATTTTCCTGAATGTCTTTTTGGCTTTGACCTTTTACGTATTAGTATTTTTTTTTGGATTGGTCATTTTTTGATGTTTACTGTTTTGAGCCTAGACTTAATGAATTACTTTTTTAATTCTATTATTTGTTGTTCCTACTGAATTATTTTTTGCTTTCTTGCAAAGATATATTTTTTAATTTAATTAGTATATTTCTATTAAATATAATTTAATATAGCTTATTATAATAGTCTAAATAGCAAAGGTAGCATAGCAGCAATAATAGTAAATTAAATCAATAAAACGATTCTTCTGTTTCTATGCTAATTGAGCCTGATGTCAAAAAATGCGACTGTTTAATGAAAAAGTTATATTATGAAGAATAGTTTATTTGACATTATCAAAGTGAGACTTAATTACTGCATTTTCTTAAACGGTAACTTACAACTATGTTATTTTACAGATGCAGGCACTTCATGAAGTGCATTTTGCATCCGGAAAAATTGGACATAATTGGCGCCCAACGCAACCGCTCAATGGTCGTAAAATATTATTTCGTCCTACAATTGCTCTCGGTAGAACGAGTGGTGGTGTCATTTTAAAGTCAATTTCCAAAGTTTTTATGAGCATTTGGCTCTATGGAATATATTATATTGTGTCGATCTTTTAATGTACTATCCGAAGTTCATGAAAAAAAAAACAGCTAGTTTAAAATTTATCGTTTGTTTTGCATAATTCTTTCATAATTATTATTATGCTTAGGATAAGCTTATTTTTTTCTTTCAACTTGAAGCTCACCCTTTGTATTAGCAGTTGTTTATGGTGCATCGCTTCATGTTAATACGAGTTATATTAATATTAGTCATCGAAATTCAAGACAATAAACGAATCAAAACGAAATTAATGTGAGTGATCCGTTGCCATAAACATCTATATGCCGATGAAATTTTTAATTACATGTCGGTATGTACAAAGAGAAAAAATGAGTGATAAAAAATCAACAGAAATATAGAAAATAACATCCTTCTTTTAAATTTATAAGCATTAGTAAGTTATATAATACATATTTCAAATAAGTTGCTTTATGTCATTTAAGTCAAGGTTTTTATCAAGCATTCGAGCATCGTATATTAAAGACTTGTGGAGAAATAGTTTTGCGAGTGAGCCTGATGACTGAATCCTGATGAAGTTTTTTTGTTGTTTGCATAAACGAATAATTTGGAATAGCGGTTTACTAATAGACGGAGGATAAATCCTTATAATACAATTTGCAGAGAATACAATGGTTTAGTATATTGGTTATGGAGAGGTAGTTCTAAGATGGACTGAATGGAACGCATTTCGGATTTGGTCTGAATCAGAGTCGTCCTATACCGACTAAACTGTACTGAACTGCCGATTCCTTTTGCGGGCTCCTTATACAGTAAAAGTTTATGCGAACCACTATTCAAAATAATAATCTTCATACTACATCTTCATAATTCATATTACAAATATTTTTATGGATTTGTTTTAATCAATCTGAGAAATTTTACTTTAGTTATTTCGATATACATTGTAAACTATTTTAGGTTTCACAACATTGTCATCTGATTTCACTTTCTTCAAGTATTTATTTTTTATTTTATTGTCCCGCATAAATAGTATTTTCACAAGTTTTTTTCTGAATGAATAGAAGCTGCACGTTTTTGCGCTTTTCTTTTATACTTTGAACATTTTTTACAATATTGTAGCTTCCATTGTAAAAATGTAGCTTCCATGGTAAAATATGCACAATGACAGCGACACAATGCTTGCAACTTGAAGAGCTATTAATGCATGTTTATTCACAAATTGTTACTCTGACATTGCTGTGATTTATACAGTTGTAAAAATTTTTGCTTGATACTTCGACTTGAACAGGGAGAAAATGAAATTTACATAACACATTTTATCTATTCGAGGTCTTGATGTAATCAAAGCGAATCCATCGTCTATCATGCGGATCAATTTTCCACAGGAATCACGTTTTGCCATCGTGCGTAGTTCACGATAAGCTGTGTACAATTGCGATTTCTCTCTTTCATCTATACTTGCAAATGACAATGAAATGAAGCTTAGTAACACAGTTTGGATGTGAAAATTCAGAACTTGTATTTAAAAGCTGCAATTTCAATTTACAGTTCAATAAATCATTGTACCGCAAGATAAGCTTTGCAGAATTCTGGATTGTTCCAATGATATTCCTCATAATTTTTTTCTAAATCATCTTTCAGCAACTGCAATGTCCCTTCATATCGCAAAACGGATTCTAAATAAGGAAAAATATTTTGATGAGTTATAACAACTCTAATCTTTGAATATTTTTTGATACTCGTAGTGTAGCATTTATTTCATTCAGTCTTAGAATGATTTCAACTGTTGAAAAAAGCAAAATGTTTACTGTACTATTCATAGCGTTGAGGATCGACAATTTTTTTGAAAATAATATGACCAATGCAGTAAATCAGTATAACCGCAATAACCGGACCAGGATATTTGGAAATTACATCAAAAAATTTCTGGAACAAAGGCTCGCACCATTTCGGAAATATTTGCATGGAAGATAAATCCATTTCGTAAAAATTGCTCCTTGAAATAATGTTTCATTCCATCGCAGCTTTACTTAAAATACTATTTAGAAAAGCAGTAGAAATTGCTGTACTTGTAGTGAAGGTTCAGAATGCTCTTAAAAATATATCAGTATGAAACAGTTACCAAGTAAATCTACCAAATAAAAAAAGCTATCAAGTAAACTTACTTTACTACTAATGCTACTGTTATTATTGGAACCCGTATAAATCACACTTACCGTTAAAATAAAAAGATTACTTAGACTTACAAATTGTAAAAAACAGAGTTGGGAAAAGAAAGGAGCAAAGGAAGCATAAACATTACATAAGTTCGCATCGGAGAGGTCTAGGATCTGTAAGTTTTTGCAAATTAAGTCTTGATCCTTACAATGTGTAGGCTTGCCTGTTTTTGATTTGAATGACTTTTGCATTATTTTAAGATGATCAGCGTGGTGCAGTTGAAAAACAAATGTTGAATGAAATGAAATTACTGGGGCAAGAGGGACATCCGCTAGATGTAAAGCAATCAGATGGGAGCACATTTTATGGTTTACAATCAAATGGGAGCACAGTTGTAAACCATAAGCATTTTATGGTTTACACTAAATTTTATATTAGCCAATAAAAATATGGAAGTTTGCTCCTTTGGAAGAACTTCATGAGTTCCTTCGATCTGCTGTCTCAGCAAGCTATTAGCCAAAAACAGTAACATGATTTGCATAGAGAAATCATTAGCTCGAAGTTCAGAAGATGGATATTATTCCACTAGATCATAATTACAGTTTTTTAGCTACACATAGTAGTAGCTAATGGTTACTATGTGTCGGAAAAACCGAATTCGGGAAAGTGATCTGCTCTTAGTGTAAATTAGTAATTCTCCTGTAACATTCGTTGTGACATTTTTTGTCTATGTAAATCACATTCTGTTCTGTATCACATCAAAGATACCGCCGTTGTAACTTACCCACAATGAACCATAATTAATCTAACTCCTTTATCATTGTGACCTTACGACCTTTGTCTTAAGCCATTAATCCCGCCTCCTCTACGACTATATATAGACTCTCGATCCTCAAACTGTACATTCGCACATTTGTATATTCAATCATTCATACATTCATTCATTAATTTCTTGCTTCATTTAATTACTCACTTATTCCTTACCCGATTTTTTCCTCCTGCATCAAATATCTACGTTTGCGTTTGCTAATATTTTTAATAAAGGTTTAATTACCCAAGTTTGAGGTGTTCCCGTAACTCAATCCAATCACACAAACTTAATCCAAAACACAATCAATTCAACCCAACACAACGCTCCTTGATCAAACCGCTGGAAAATATTGGCTGACAGTCGACCTCTCACAAGAAATTCACGACACTATGACGTCTCAGCATTCTTGCTAGGATGTGGTGTTTCGGCATCAGTATGGGATAATAATTTCTGGATGCCAGTCCACGCCGCAGCTTGTTAGGCTAAATCCGATCTTGTTAAATTCCTTTGCGAGTATGGCAGTGATATTAATGCAGAAACAAATAATGGCGAGACAGCTTTAGGTATATTATGTTTATGTGTATTATATACATAACATGTGAATAATAATTTATATGAAACCTCGAAATTATATGATATCAAAAGTAGAAGTAATAGAAATAGGAGTTACGAATGAAATAATATTATATAATGGTACATTTTTTAGGTACTATTCGTTTTAGTTAAGTTTCAATCACTTTACGAATCTTTGCGAGGTATTTTGTGTTATTCGAGATGGCATATCCGATGGACAGTACAAATATGTGAGTTTTTTTTGTTAACTTGTATTTCTACACATTTGTAAGCTTCAGTTTGCTGGTTTATTTGATTCGAATTTCGGAAATGCAGTAATTAATCATTTTTTCTGAGTGTTAGTAGAAGGATTCCGCTTTTTAATCCTACTTTAGATAATGAACACGGAAGTGAAACAGATCAAAAAGGCATGCCAGATGGCTGGTGGATCTCGCTATCGCCCCCACATCACTTTTATTGTGCTCACAAAGATACACAACCTGCACATTTATAGGAAAGTCAGTTGAACCTTTTATTAAAATTATATTTTTTGAGATTTAAAAGTTTATCAGTGGATAGGATTATTAATTACAGAAGGCGTTACTCTGTTCAGTTCACGTTACACTTGAATATTTAAGAATTTTTTGTCCGAGCGAATTGAATGTTTTATGTTGTTATTCTAGCTCTCTGTACGTACTATTTTACTTTTTCCTACTAATTCCTTTCGATTCTAAGCACAGTAATTTTTAGAATATTCGTGCGCAGGAACGAGCAGCAGAACAGAATATCAAACCGGGTACTATTGTCGATAAGCATCTGGTGAATCCCGTTCTAGTTATTCTACATTTCAGGTTTATTTTAAGTATGTAATATTGAAGGGGAGAATATGCTTAATAGAGCAGGATTATTCTATTCACCCGAATCCCAGTCTTTTCGGGTTTTCGGGCTTGCTGTTTTCCCTGTGTCGGGAGTTACACTGGAGATGACTGAATGATAGAGATATCTTTCAATAACGGATTGGATTTTTATCAGAAACTTTAGGGTACTAAAAGAACACCACGATATACGTCGTTATTTGATTCTTCGTCAGTGGAGGCAGATAATATGCAGGCTATCGTGTATGCACTTGCATACGATTTCCAGATTGTTAATATGAGTGTCGCTTCCATCTTCTATGATAACAGCTTCACGTATGGCTAAGCGTGGTCGTTCCAATTGTGTGGCTATATAGTGTCAGTTTTTTTTTGTTAGCTGCATCAGATTAAGTAATTAATGTTTAACTTTCATTTTCGTTATTGAAAGATATTTCCATTTTAAAAGTCTCTTGAAAATTTTTCATTACCCATTACACACATGTCGATTAGTAAAAATTGAATGATTTTTAGCGGTGATGGTGAATCAGAAAATTCTGATAATGGTAGTGGCCTTGAAGAAGATTTGGTTGAATTAAGTAATCAACTAAGCTATATTAGTAAACCGCTGGAAGCCCTACGATTCAGTGCTTGAATGCCATCGAATCAAATGTTGCATTTATTTTGTACAGATTAATTTTTCTTGAAAAAGTTATTCGCAATATAATTATTGTTTCTTGAAAAGCATTCGCGTTATTATTATTTGTTGTGTGCTTCCATTTATGCGTCAAATTTGTTTTTTCTCATGATGAAGAGTGGATCTCGGATAAATATTTGCTAATTAAGATTTTCTATTAATGATAAACCAAATATGCTCATTGAGATGTAATTATCGTGCAAGTGATGTAAGTTGTGCACGTATACGTCAGGAAAATACGTTAATTATGTAAAACATGGATGTGTAGCGGTCAATTTGCCACAAAAATGAAGACCGTTCTTGCCACAAAAAATGAAGACCGCATGAAATGACTAATCAGCAGGTTGTGACGTGGTGCATGAATTCCACTCATGTAATTCATAAAGTGTATGGATTTCCTTCCAAAACGGATTAATTCGTTGGACATTTTCTGATTTGGTTTGTGTTTTGAAGGAATACTTATTAGGATTTAAATTTATTTCCAAAGTGCACTCAAACTTTGCCATAGTAACTGCACTTAAAATTTGATCTTCGCTGCTGGAAAATTAATAAGCTATTAGAAATGTGATTTAACCAGTAAAGTATATCTAAATCATCTTACCAATGGTAAGTTAGTATCTTTAATGGTGACATTAAATCCTGAAATTGTTCTAGATGGTGCGAAAACTACGAACTGTTTTGTAAATGTGATATTTCGCAATTCCATTTTTTGAATTTCATCTTTCAAGAAAATCCTATAAAATTTCATTTTTAATAAATGAAGCTTTGTTACTTTAAAGGGATTTTACAATTTGAAAACAACAAATAGCGTATTTAAATTTTATTGCTGGAAATATTAAATACCCAAATCCTTTATTTGCTACTCGAAGAGTGAGATATCTGAATTTGTTTACTAAAACATAATGGATAATTCAAAACATAGCTTAAGTTTTCACATTTTAAAAGCATTATAGCTCCCAGCAAATTTCTTTACTTCACTTGCTAAATCAGTCACCTGATTACCTAGCTAAGGTATTCAGTTATGATCCAAACTGTTCCATTTTCCAGAGCAATCACATCCGCTCCAGAACAATCACATCCGCTAACATTCCATCCGAGAAGATATTGAAATCACTCCACCTGAAATTCAAGGTTTGACTCATTCGCTGAACCATTCTTTACCCATAGAAATAACTGCATTAATGAATATCATTAGAAATGTCCGGTCGGAAATCAATTTATACCTAATTCCAAAATCTACAATAGGAGGAAAATATCATAAGCAGATGCTGAAGCGACATTTTTACCGATGTCAGTGCCATCAAATCAAAATATGGTTATTTTTTAGGGACATGAGACAAATTAGGCGTATTTGCTGAAGTAATCTTGCAAGTAGTAAATATTACTGTATAATAAAAAAACCGAAATTCTACAATTCCAGTATACATATTTTACTTACTATTTCTGTATTTACTATTCAGGTTTTCAAGAAAGAATGGAAAGCAGAGCTTAAATTCTGATCTTCGAAAGTGGTTATATATGGATAGAAAGAATGACGAAGCGTAAGTATTTCGCATTTGTAATAAAAATGAAACAGAAGTTGTAAAAGAATGTGTTGTTTACAGAATAATCTCAGCAATCAGTAGGAAATCAGTAGGAGAACGAAAAGGATAATAATATAATTCAGGTTTAAAATTTGCATTACTTGTCTTATTGAGTAAAACAATCTTTGTAAGTGAAAAAATAAATAATATCACTAGAAAATGGCAACCGAAATGTTTGAGAAGGATTGAAGTCCCTTCTATTCCCTCATTACTAAAAAAGCTTTTACTTTCTGTCTCATTTCTGAGATCCTAAAATAAAGTGCTGTAATTTAAGACAGGAAATATTTCTATCGATTTGGGTCAAAATGTATAACGAATCTTCTTTATTTTTAATACTGCAGTGATAATTGATTATTTTGAAATGTCTGGATTGAGAAACGGAGGGATAAATAGGAAAGAATTGCCATTCTTATTGAATTTTACCCATTTTGTGGATTTGCATCCGTGTTGCAGGAATAAAATTGACCCGAATACCGGCCATCATAGATTTAACATGACATGATTCATCCTTGAAAAATGCATCCATCCACAGCATTTGGTATCGTTTTACATTTACTCAATCCAGTTGTGCGCCCAAAATAGCTGTCATTTCACTGTAACTTCTCATTTAATTTGTATTCAGGTATTCATGCGTTTACAGAATTAATAATTCTATTGCAAACAATTTACACATATGTATTCGTATGAACTATGCTCGCGAAGCAAACTTAATTAATAAGCGAATACAAATCTTTAATTTTAGAAAAAACTCTGTGTTTCAAGAGAATGTTTTCGAAAATAATTTTGCTCTCATTAATTACTGTCATTCAGTTTGCCACAATCTGCAAAGCAAATGAGGAAAAGGTCCTGACAGGGAGTTTTTATTTTCTTCCTTAAAATTCTCAGGTATATATTAGGAACTAATATTGTGTACTGTTAGATCATCAAAGCAGGACTGTATTACATATGCTTGAAGATATCCTATCTTTTCTAAACTCATAATTGATTTATTTTCTCCAAGCCTTTTAAAGTTATTACGTAATTTTGGTGATGGCGCAGATATTTTACAATCATTCCGCTTAACAGGAGCATTATATTAGGGAAGATGCAGTCATCCGGAAACGGATTACAGTCCATGTGTCACTAGGAATCGAGCTGATGTACTCTTCCACCACTGTTGTCAACTATACGTGCCAGAAGGATGTCATGATCTATGTCAATACGAAATTGAAGAGGTTCCAGCCCGAAATTTGGTAAGAAGAAACTACTAATTGATTAATTGAAACTTATTTAATAATGGGACGATATGAAGAACTCGCCGTAGGCGCCATAGGGGATGGTAAAGAATTTTTAGATAGTACTTGGCATAAAACAAATTCATAACTATCAGTTTTATGTTTCAATTACTCATTTTTTCAATCAAATTAATTTATCCTTTTTACACAAGAATTTATATTACCCAGGCCGTATATCGCAATAAATTTCTAGCTGATGAAAGCAATTATATCCAGCAAATGTGGCCTGAAACATATTAGTGCTATACTTTATTGCGCCTCACAAAATCAGGTAAAAATCGAATTGTTTACTGTTAAACTTTGTTTTGCCAAATAGTTCTCATCATGAGAAGTGTAGAAGTAGAACTGGAAGGAACCCAAAAAACTAAGTAAATTTCAAATTAATTTTCGTTTGACTGGAATCCATATGATGTTATGATTGCTTATTAATAGCGTATTTGAATTTCTAGAGTTTCTTTTCTCTCATGTTCCCGTACAATAGCACCTTTGAAAATAATGGAGCATGTGTACTAACTCTCATTGAATACTTTAGTAACGCTTATGTCTCGAAAGAGCATTAAGACAGTTGTAATTTTGGTGCTAGCTAGCAGAGTTAATGAAACAAAAATAGAACACATGAGTTCATAATCCTCTGTGAATAATTTTTGTGACAAATAAGAGTTCATAACGTTTGGATCCAATTACGATCGGTTCTTCGTTTCAGGATAATCGCAAGTGTTGCGATTATTTGAATTTAGCGGACAGGAAATTGGGAGTTGGTGATCGTTGCTTACGATTTTGTGATCCAGCAGGACAAGGAATCAATGCCATCAGTAGCAGTGATGCAACGTGTCTGTTTAACTTGAACGTAATATTATACTGCCATCAAAGTGGTATCCCATTAGAATGAGTTAAATATTATTTTCATATCTAAATTAGTCTCAGATCCGCTGACATCATGAAGCATCTCATGAGAAACAATGGATCATTCATCGATTCCATTAATTGAATGATGCATGCTATCCACTTATAAAAATCTTTAAACTGATTTTGTTCTATACATCTCCTAGTCGATTATTGCATTTTCTTAATTTTGTGTGCATCTTTTCAACTAATTTAAAATATACATGCCGAAATAGTTCTAGTAAACTAATAAATAGTCCCAAATTTCGATATTGCACCATAATATCAGAACTTTAAATAAATAAAAAATGGAATTAATTGAAGTTCATTGATTAAATTTAAAGAAATGCATAAAGTACATAAATCGACGTCAGAAGTATAACATCGTTGTTAACATTTACACTCAATACTATCGAACTCTTCCTGTATAAATATTTTGGAACTTGAAAGTACAAAATTATGTGCAAGTGACTATTGTAAGCTGTCCTTTAATGTCAGGATGATAACTTAATAATTTTGAGGATATCAATCCCGCCAGCGATTCATACAATTATTGAATGATATGGGAACAGCATGAACAAAGTAAATATAGAAATAAATCAGCTTTATTGTGATTCAGTATAAACGAGATCACCACAATTTTTGCACAACATCATTTACTGGATTTGTACAATAAATTATTATACGGGTGCAAACCTTTCACGCGAAAAATTTACTCCATTTTCTACAGAAGACGGTGTTAAAAATAGCAAAATAGAGACTTGGAATGACTTCGAAATGGAGCTTGGAACTTTTTGGTATTTGGAACATTCACAATCTCGGAATAAACTGGTGAAGGGTTAAATTGAACAAAACACTGATCCATTCATCTATGCAAGCTGATTTTTATTCCTCATCTTAAGTAGTTAACATCTTCATCCTCAACGCCATCTAAGTGCTTTTCTCGTCCACACTACACCCATCGAAACTAATTGCAGGCGCACCTCAGTCACCAGTAGGGAATTCACCTGCTTCTGTCGCATATACTTTAAACCGACATAAAAAAAAACCCCCAGAACTCCAGCAGTTTGAAATAGAAAACAATGCACAAGCCAATTGATATTATCAGTGTCTCGCTTCTTGCTTTTTACTAATTTTTTTGATTAACTGACTTCCCTTATTGTTCTTGCTAATAAGTGCCGGATGTAGAATTTCCTTCTGATTTTTGCGTTTAGGACTCGTATCCATAATATCTGCTCTGGTGTTTTACCAAAATAAACCAGAATTAAAAACGTTATTATTGTCGTATCACAAACTAGATTTGTAACAACAACGACGATTATCTCATTTGACGTTTAGACAAAGGGAAGCAAAATTGAAAAATTGGTGAAAATAATTGTATTACTCGGCGCGATGTTACAATAAACTGGCCACAATTGTCAAACATATACTCGTCGTCTGGATGCAAGCAAGCACACATATAAAATAGCAGTTGAAACCAAAAACCATCACATAATGCATAATGCAATCCTTCCAACTGCAATATAAAAGAAAGTAACATAGACATCAGAACAAGATGAAAACAATCAGAATAATTCGAACAGGGAAATAGTAATAAGCACATGAAGATGAACTCATTATGAAAAATCACTTTACTTTTCATAAATCCGTAATGAATCTACTATAGACGAATCTAAAATATGAAAATATGAATTCAGAAAACAGTCCCGAAGAGCTATATATATATACGTCATTATCATCAAACATATCTCATTGTCATAATCTGAAAATCAGTTTGCGTTGACTATGAAATTATCATCACAGTAAAGTGGCTAAGGGAATCTAAAAGCACTGTTTAGTATTCTTGAATAATCCTAAAAGCATTTCCTTTCTATCTACGACAAGATATCGTTCCAAACAACAATTATTTCAGGGACTTAAAAAAAACATATAAAGTTGGTACATTCGTCAGAGTAGACAATCCTTTCAACGAACACCGGAATATCTGTTGAATTTAGAATAAACCAAATCTGTGGGACACATTTTAAAATTTATTATGCTACACGAATAATAAAAACCTATATAGCTTAGGTGAGCAGCAGTGTTATTGTCAGATGTTCCGAAATATCCATTAATGAACAAGTAAATGTGTTGCATTTTCTTATAGAAAGTATGAAATATCAGCTTAACTCGAGAAATACTGATGCACAAACCGCATCCAGAGAACATTGGGAGGACTCCACAAAAGACACAATTATTCTGCAAATGACTGATAACAGAAATCAGTAAATGCCTGATTCAAGTGCCTTTTGCGGAACTACACCAAAAAAACTATTATCGAGTTTAATATAATGAGAGAAAACATGGATAATTGGAATTACTTATACAGGAGTGATTTGTTAACAATAGTGAGCAAAGCTGTACCGGAAGAGAACTTAACTGGATGCAGCAGGGCAAGAGCTAACCTAACCTCATGGAAAGGTCGACAGCTCTCAGAAAAATTGAGAAAAAGACACTACGCCTATATTTGGCATAACAAATAATAAAGAGAACGCACGCGGGAACAGAACTAAACATTCAAAGAAGGAAACACTTTGCAAAAAATGCGTTAAATGATAAGATTAAATGCTACAAAAGAGGAGTAGATTAAGCAAAAATAAATAAATACAATACAAACGCAAAAAAAAATCCAGAAGGCACATTAAAAGGAAAATTCACGGAATCGAAAAGCGATGACAGAGAGTCAACTTTTAAACAAACACAGAACTCTTCCAGCTAAAAATATCGATGAGACTACAATAAAATTTACAAATATATATATATATTTTTGCTATATATATATATATATATATATCAAAGACAATATTTTGAAATCATGTTTTTTGCCCGTCTAAGTAATAAAAGCAATGAACTTGTAATTTCATTTGTTTAAGTGTTACTGAGCTTTTAGTATCTATTTCCACCAGAAAAAGTGAAAAAATGAGCTGCAAAAGGCAAATCGCAATAAACCCGCTGAATTATTTTACCTGAATAAGAAGTCGAAAAAAAAGGAAAAAAAGAGGAAATGACTACTCTGTATCGAGAAAGACTTCTGAGGCAAAAAAGGCAAAAAGCGAATCGTGGCGTGATGATGAAATGGAAAGGACGAACCGAACTGCATAACTAATAATGAATCATTCTTTACGAAGTTTCTGGCGTCGATTACAGAACCATACACGAACTACCTGGAATAATGAAACAATTGGAGTAAAAATGGAAGCTTTATAGAAATCAAGCAAAAATAACATGAATTATATGTATAAGTCACAGTGTGGAAAAATGCGAATATCAAACCATTATACTCGACCTAATGTAGTTCTGAGCAGTAATTAACAATAATAACTTACATCTCGATCTAACCCTACCAATTCAGCAATTTCCGCCATCCTATCATGATCCGGACGTGGGTTCATGTCAAAGTAAGCATCCAGTGCAGAACGTTGTGCTAAATCCAAGTTTGTTCGTTTGCGACGTTTCTTTAGCGGAACACCACCACCACCAGTCCCCGAACTACACACAATAGATCCATTTGGTGAAGGCGATTCGTCGCTTGACATTTTATTACCACTGCTTGCAGTGACGCTCACCACAGCGCTTGGTTTGCTATTATTCAGTGGCAAATGTATCACCGATGTCGGATACTGAAAAAAACTCTATCGACTTCAAAATAACTCAAGCATCTCTTCAAAACAATTTTTGGATCCCTATGACACAGTTATCGAGCCTAGTTTTCAAATAAAATTATTTTCCCTTGACAATACAGTTCTGTCTAAACTTTAATCATCACTACGACACTTTATTATTCATAGTATTCATCCTTAACGATGAAAATGAGGAAAGGGAGAAAATGCTACAGTTTCAATACTGTTTTTTAATAGGTATAAAAAACAACAGCAGATTTCATCAAATGAAAGATCTGAGAAATTTATACTGCTTCAATGGAGTATTCTGCTTGGAACCAAAATTGCTTTTTGGGACTTTTTCTAATGTAGGCACAAGCACACTATACACAAGAATTAGAAAATAAAAAGATGTATTTAAAAATAAATTAGAAAATAAAAAAGCGCAGTTAAGAATCTGAATGAACATCCCCTAAACATTATAGAAAATCAGAAAAAATCCTAATATATCTTATTGAAAGTGTTCGAAGAACTCCCAAGCAAAACGCTACTGTGAGACTAATTTCACTGCGAAAGAAAGAACCACAGTAAAGAAGACAAAAAGACTGTATGTAGATCATATTTCCAGAATAACTCAAATTTGAGTGGGAGTGATAACACAATAAAATGAGAGATTAAACTCGATTTTTTTCATAAGAAATAAATTAACGTCCATTTCTTCCATGCTATAAGTACTCATTACTAACTTAGATGACTCCAATATTAATTATATTGCCAACTATTTGTTGGCAACTAAAATATCGTTAGTTATAAAATTAAGTAGCAAATTGAATTTGTCAAAAAGATTTGCAATACCTTAAACTATTCTATAGTGATGTTTCAAACTGCCAAAAAATTGATACAGATATAAGAATTCCTTTTCTCAGAAACAGATTTTCTCATTTGTTGTAAATTATGAAAAGACAGAGAAAACTTTGTAATACTGATCAAGGATTTCTATTATACAATATAATCTTAACATCTCATTTCATACTTAATGCAAATAAACTTTTTTTTGAAGTTACTAAGAGACTAGACATTTTAATAATATGACTGGAACATTCAAAAAACACGGCATTTCAGCGCAATTACTTCGGAATTTATTGTTTAGCAATTTTTCAAATCTTTGCGTATTATTTATGTAAATATTCATTCATATCTCAAAGGACTAACTAAAGCATACCTAAAAAATTATTCGCTGAAAACTAATCAAATATTCAAATTCTCAGACCCATTATCGTCCTTAAGGCGAATTATATAGCCAATATTCAATAATATTTCCTTTACTTATAACTACTTTTGTTAATTATCTTAACATACAATTCTAGCAATCGCCTTACTGTGGATTCCAGTTGTAAAATGTTTAAAAAAATCTCATTTATCCTTGCACAGATTTCATAATGTAATTCACTGAAAAGGTAATAAAGCTTCTACTTCAAATCCATACATTTCCTTAAGTCATCCCTGATCTTCGATTGTAATTTCATTTTTGTCCTTAAAGATATTAAACTAATTCAAAATCGCTATAACGAGAATCCGTAAAAGATTTGTTTTGCTGAACACTTTCAAAAAAGAGAGATAGATAATACAAGTGATAATGCTTCCGAAATTTCTCATTGGTGAAATCACTAATATTAATCCGAAATTTTTAAAAACGGTTTCAGTTTGTGATTCAAATTAAGAATCCAAAATGAAGATTTCAAGCAACAATTTCTTTTCCCTTTCTTTCCCTCCTTACTCCCTCTCCTCTCCCTTCCTCCCTCTTCCTCCCCCCTCAAACAGTTTCCCTATAAAAACTAATTTCCAATTAAAATTTCCGAATACTTCTGTTCCAAAGCTCCTGTAGAACCTGTAGAATTCATGCTCAAACATTCCCAAGACTACCAAACATTTCGGATAAAAAACAAGTTTAAAGGAATTCCAAGAAAAAAAATTACCATGCATCCATTCGCAAAATAAAATCAGGAAGATATGAAGGATAAAATTGGACAAAAAATAAAACTCTTTCCCAAAAAAAAAAAAAATGTCATATAATCGGTCTTTCAGACCAGTTACTGGTTAAAATACATATTAGAAGCTAGAATTCCCGAAAGCCACTCAAATTTTGATCTCAAAATATTCAGCTATGCGTTATTAATCTTTTCAAAAGAAAGTTCACTTTCATCTCATCTAAATATTGTTCTATATCGCTATTCCGCTGAAAGCATGAAGAATTCCGATGCATGAAAAAAAGTGCTGAAACATAGCTTCCAGTTTACATAACAAGACTTAAAAGGTAAACATACACAAATTAAACACGCTGTAAAAAATATACTTTGGTGCTTGCTAGAATTCTATCAGCAGAAATATTTACTGTAACAAGAAGAAACAAATCAATAAACGAACTTGTGGAGGAGGCTCTTTGGAGGGTGCTTCCAAAAGATCACTGATTGTTGCTCCACTGGCCAATGCTGCTTCCGCATCCTCCAACCATTCTTTGAGCAATGGCCGTAATTTGCACATATTTTTGAAGGATAAATTTAGTGCTTCGAAGCGTGATATGGTTGTTTGCGAAAAGTCGGTACCATAACGGCGTCCAAGGGCAAGACCAACATCACCTTGCGTGAAACCTAAAAAAATCAAATTCAAGATCTCTGATTCTCTCAAATTTCAGTTGCACGTCAATTAAGAAAATGATCAATCCTACTTCTCACTGAGGTAATCTTACCAACCCTTGTCTTCAGGAAGATAAATAATGAAAAAATAATGCCGTTTTTTTTTCGCAGTATTTTATAGTATGCTGAAGTTCCAGTTTCCAAAAAACTTGTTGACAATCCATCAAACTGATATTATCTTACCAAATTTGATGCGCTGTTTTTTGAATGTTTGAGCAAAATTCTCCAGCTCATCCAGATCAATCTTTTCCTCCTTGGTAATTGCACGTGCTGCATTGTTCAGAATCTGGAATCAGCGTATCGATAAAAATGAAGATTGTACAAAGAATTTGCATCTCCGAAAATCTACTTTCTAATAGTTATCTTATCCCACAAATTTTTTCACAAAAAAAGTTTTCCTAACAATATTGCAAAATGTTTCCTAACAAGCTGCGAAAAACATATGCATAAAATAAAAACAACTGCACGACATATTCATAATAATATGAAAAGAGGAACTTCTTCATTTGCTCGTCTTTTCATGTTTAATTTTACATCAGTGATTTTGCATCTTCCTGCTTTACTCAGTTGACGTTTTGCATCACTCAGCTGCAATGAATATAAATAATTAAACAATATGATAAAGACTTATTCACAGATATTCATTCTCTGAAATCTCCTTGATTCCTCTACATGACCGTATGATAAAAAATTGATAAGGAAGAAAAGTGTACCATAAACAATAGTATGAAATTTCTCACTGCTTTTTAAAATAAAAAAACACAATTATACGACAAGTTTCGAGGGAAATCAAGCATGAATAAACTAATCACAAATCCTGGAAAATGACCAACATTCAACATATTGACAACATTTTCGCTGGTAGATGCTGCTCGGTCATTGAGTAAAGAATGATCCCCTAAACACTGATCGTGTTTTTTTTTGCTTCCGTCGTCATCATCATTAAAAAAGATATTTGGAGCACTAGTGGCAACTACTTCCGCCGTAACAGACGTTGATGGAACTACAGATAATTTTGGCTTATGGTTGTTCATAATATCAACTGCGGTTGCATCACCACCATTTGTCGATGTGATCCCTGTAATTTCATTTTATTTTTGAAATTTAGATGTTCTTTCAGTCATCTATTTTATCTCTAAAGAATAAACAAGCCTAAAACTAATTTGTATAATGAGTAAATCTAACTTCGCACTTTATGTATAGACTCTCAATAAAGAATTTTGGAAATGTAAAAAAAAAATATTTAAAATTTTGAAAGAAGAAAAAGGAACGAACCTAATAGGTCTCTTATCGTTCCTGCAGCTGTGGCAGCAGCAGCTGCTTCTAGAAGCAACATATTTGCATTTTGCTGCTGATCAACACTCAGCAAATCTATAAACATTGTCAGAAACTATCAAATAAAGTGAATTCCAAAGTAATGTTCCAAATTAATAAGTGAAACCGCGTCTAAATTTTCAAATGAAATTAAAATGAATGAGTTTCGAAAACAAAAAAGCTAAAACAGGTTTAAATAAAAAATCAGACATGCAGAAAAACAACAAACTAATGAACTGTGAGAAGAATGCAAAGCGATCGAGCATGAAAATCAATTTTAAATGAAAATTAGGTGGTATTTTTCAATAACAACGCAAAGCATTTAGTGGTGCGGTATCCAAAGGATTGTTCTGTGTCTTAATACGAGTCGTAGAAACACCTTCGAACATAGAAGTGCTATACAAATTTTATTATATTGTATTCTTCTTTGTAAAGAAACATAAAGGGTCTAAAAAAGCTGAAGGGTGATTGGCCTAATAAGAAGCTGAGGGATGGGAAAATGGTAAAATGCAAGGTAAAGAATAAACGAACTTGATTAAAGCATCACTCAAATCTAGATGTGCATTTTTATTTAAGTGCTTCCATGACTTTCAAAGTGGGATTGAATCCTCCTATCGTTACAGCTCCTCTTCTTCGAATGTAAGGTTTTTTTTAATGGCAAACAATTAAACAATTTTTAATAGCAAACAATCATAGTTTTTTCAAAAATTTTCTGCTCTCAAGTGCTAATACAAATCATCTATGATTGAAAATCATTTCTGAGGATAAAAGTTTACTGGAATAGCATCATTTATTACCACAACCGTCCCAAGATTGATACACTGCTAACTTTTTAACTGCTAATTTACCTAAAAATAGAAAACAGCACTTATGTTAACATTAGTATGGGCAAAAATCTACATTCCATCAAGTTCCGGATTAAAAAAAAGTGGCATACTACAGCAAAATTGTCTTTTATAAAAAAAAAAGTTGGCAAAGGATAAATATGTCCTTTATCTGCCTAAGCGCAAAACAGTGCGCATATTATAAGCACGTTATTAAGTTGATGAGATAATAAATTCGTCCGAAATTTAATAATTTCAGCCAACAGCTAGGACATTCTTTTTTAAAACAGTAAATAAGCTGAAAGCCAATTCCATTCGCAAATCTAAAAAGCTAACTGGGAGCTTATTAGAACTCTAGATAATTTAACTTTGCTTGACAGTGTGAATTTTAATTGACCCATAGTGGGAGTAGTGACAGCGACATTATTACTGGTGATTACTACTAATATTTACCCATCCACATTTTCCACTAAAGTCTCTCAAACGATACGAGAACACTTCAATTAATGTAACAATCATGCCACTTTGGTCTTATTCAGGAATGTGAAATGCGACTTTGTAGGTGGAATGATAATTGCATGCGAATAAAGATAAAGCACAGAAGAAAAAGCAGTTAAAATTACATACCATCGTTGGTATTAGATAGTGACGGTTTGGTTATCAATCCAGTCGGGTGATCTAGTAGTAGAGTTCCACATGCAGGTAACATAACTTCTTCGTTTGATGAAGCAGGAGGTAATGGAACAAGCGGTTTTAACGTTTCATACTGCGCAAAGGGTGTTTCACGAAAATCCAGAAATTCGGCCAGTTCTGATACCAATCCAGGTAGAACAGGTTCTGGTACCAATTCGGGTGGAACAGGTCCTGGTACCAATTCGGGTGGAACAGGTCCTGGTACCAATTCAAGTGGAACAAGTTCTGGTACCGATTCAGGTGGAGCAGGTTCAGGCAGACTGCAGGCTGTTTCCAGATGCACTGAGTCCGTTAGTGTTATAGCCGTTGAATAATCATTATTAGTAAGTAACTCGTGTTTCATTACTGAACTGCTCGGTGATAGACCTGATGTTTTAAATAACACACAGACATACGGCTCTATAACGTCTTACAAAACTTTTACAAATTTAAGGATTCAAGCATCCACTGCTCTTTGAAATCAACCCAAACTATTCGTAAGAGTCCGTTAGCCAGAAAATAAGTGCTGTTTTCAAACTTGCTCACTGGATCCTTCAACCAAAAAATGATACCGCAAGTCGTTATGATTCACTGGTATATGGCAAGGGTCGGTTAGGAAACATGCAATTTAAAGTAACAGGTATTTCCGAAGTTCATGCAATTATCCTTGCCTGATACAAGCAGATGTGCAGGGCTACTATTCTACAAGGATCAGTCGAATATTGAGAAGTGATGAAGAAGCATGCGTTTCTCAACAAATCAAGCGATGTCTAAGCATGATAATAAAACAAAAGACTACAACAGCAAAAAATTAAACGGAGATTAAGATTAAATAAAATAAAAAGGCAAAAGATTAAATGCATGAATAATGGTAATACCATACAAGAAAACATGCTTATCAATAATATATCTGCAGTCCATAAGAATATTAAATTAAACATACTGTCAGTAAGAGTGGAGGCGCATGGAACGCCTAAAGAAGGTGATAAACCAGCAGCTGAAAGAGATGCAAGCATTTCCGGATTGATGAAGGCATTCGCTCCATCTGTCCCAGCAGCTACAACTATTTTTTGGTAAAGATGAATTCTAAACCTCCAACCAAACGTCGTTCAGCATTAGCAAACTTCAACAAACATTTAAAACCAGGAATTCGTAACGATTAAAAGACTGCCAATAAACAAAGCAAGAAGAGAAAATAAATGAAAATCCAAAGTGCAGGAGTAAAAAATTACCTGCATTGGCCCAAAGAAAACTGTTTACTGCAGCATTTAAAATTAAGACATCGTTCAGATTTGATATACTCGAACCATTCCGCTGATCTACAAATTGTTCAGAGAACTTGCAACTTTTCGCATCGGTCCTTTCCTGATATTTATTTGTCCTGAAACACAATAAGAAAAATTCGGAAAATAAAACTATCATGATAATAGAACCTCAAGTCTTTACACATTTCAGGTACACTTATACATTTAACTCCTTAGGCTTCTTTCTTCCTAGCACAGATATTATCTATTATATTTCTGTCAAATCCCGACAATAAGTTATTATCAGACTGAAGCCAAATAAATAAGTTAATATATCTTAGCAGAAATAAAATAACTAAACAGTTAGATGTTAGTTGGTAGTGCAGTCAACAAAAATATGACGGAAGTGTATTCAGATTGCTTGCAAATATTCAGGAAATGTGAAACAAGAGAAAAACAAACAAATCTGCTATTGCAAATTTGTAAAAAATTATAGAATGGCTTATTTACAAATTGGTTTAAGCCAGCGCAGCACATCTCCTGAATGTTACTTTTGTATGACCACACACCATGCACACTTTCTTTTTTCGCGACTTCTTCACTGTCAAATATAAGCAAATTGACGAAACAAAGCACCTGTCCACCAAATCACTGGTTTTTGAAGGTGAATTCTCGGTAATTTGTATGTCCACAGCCCTGATAGGATCCCTTGATGAACTCATATTACGTTCAATAGAATTCATGTAGTCAATTGTATCAGTGACAACAAATGATTCCATATTTTGTTGCTTTCCATTAACATCCTCTAATGATGATAAGCTGTTTGACCGTGTGTCTATCATCAGTGCATCGGAAATAGAAGAGACTGACGAAGTTTCCCAATGTTCTGCTTTAATTTCACCATTTAGGAGCTCGCTATCACAATGCAAACTAAAAGAGTTAGTAGTGCACATACGGAATATGCAGAACGCAGATTATCTTGTGCAAAAATGTTACTTCTTAATTACAGTATCTCAGAAGTTAATGTAATAGGTAATAATGTAGTGCTACCACAACAGAATTATGAAATAATACTTCGCGATAAAAAACTTAAACAGAACTACTTTCAACTGCATTGCCTTACATAGCTTCTCTATCCAAATTTTTTCATTTTTGACAAATTCTTTTTCTCCTTATTCCAATTTTTTGCATTTGAACTCTACTTATAAAACTACACGTATACTATTTATGAATATCTCACTGATACTGTTATATGCCAGTGCTTTCTGATTCAGAATATTGTACAAAAGCAAAATAAATTTTTTCCAAGCAAAAATAAGGCATTCCTAACAAACATAAACTGCAATCTACGGTCAAAAGGCAAATTTCAAAGCAGAACAACCAGAAAACAAAAAATGGTAACAAATGTCTTCCCACGACATACATATTCGCTGCATTTGTTGCACCACATAAGTCTGGAGGTACACATCTTTCTGTCGTTGATAATAATCGTTGCAAATCGATCCCATCCTTACAAAAGTCAGTTGATCCTGTTGCTTTTCCTCGCATGTTGTTGTTCACTGCAAGGACAAGATTAATTTATATTTAAAGTTAGGTTTTTAAGTTGTTATCAGAAAATCATCAAACCTAGACCGGATCTGCAATCCCTGTTGATAACTCTATTTCCTGATGAATAAACTGAATCTTCAATGGGAGTAGTATCATCATCAACAGCTTCACCCGTTTCAGCACTTATGATCACGGGCTGAAATAAGGAGAAAAACAGTATATCAAACTTGAATAAAACAATAAAAGGAATACAATTTGGAGACGTCTGAAGTAATTAACTAATATCCCACCTCTTGCATAGTGTTCGGCCGCTTGAATAAAACAATAAAAGGAATAAAATTTGGAGACGTCTGAAGTAATTAACTAATATCCCACCTCTTGCATAGTGCTCGGCCGCTTGAATAAAACAATAAAAGGAATAAAATTTGGAGACGTCTGAAGTAACTAACTAATATCCCACCTCTTGCATAGTGTTCGGCCGCTTGAATAAAACAATAAAAGGAATAAAATTTGGAGACGTCTGAAGTAACTAACTAATATCCCACCTCTTGCATAGTGTTCGGCCGCTTGAATAAAACAATAAAAGGAATAAAATTTGGAGACGTCTGAAGTAACTAACTAATATCCCACCTCTTGCATAGTGCTCGGCCGCTTGAATAAAACAATAAAAGGAATAAAATTTGGAGACGTCTGAAGTAACTAACTAATATCCCACCTCTTGCATAGTGCTCGGCCGCTTCTTTGGTAAGGCTGGCTTGCGTTTGCACGATGATCTGGTGGTGCAGTTATCCGCTGAAATGAAATGAATCATTGACACAATTAACACAATACTCGAATTTTATAGATTTCTAAAATATGCAAATTTGAATAAATTTCACAATGCCCAGCATTTATAACCCTATAAAAAAACCACACTATTACAAAAATCATTTCGAGTAAAAGCTTAAAATTAAAAAAATGTAGCTTCAAAACAAAGTCGGGTGATAAGTTTTAAATTGACAACAATAAAGCAGCATAACAATAAATTAGAGATGGTTTCTAGGAACTCCGGTAAAATTATTTGTTAAGTAGATTGGAACAAGTTAAAATTACATTGAGATAATGTTTTCTAATTTTGGAAAGCCCAATTGCTGTGAATAAAAATAAAGAATTTTGTGCTTATCAGGATAATTTTCATTTGTCAAAAAAGCATTGAACTTTAATTAAACTCAGAGTGATTGTAGAAATGATTTGGGATTCGAACCCTTACTAACTAATGGTTGCCGTCGACCGAGAAGGCTGTTTGATGATAAATTCTTGCAACTTAAAGCTGTACTCGTGCTTGCTTCAACATCAGACGTATCAGCCACCAACGTTTCAACACTTGCTCTTTTGAGTCCTCCCTCCTGTAGTTTGCAAGACGTAATCTGCAAATTTCAATGCTGACATTAAATTGAATTAGACTAACTGAGATTTCGCATAAGCGTAAACAGGTGTCACTACAGCAACCAAATCTCCTGAAACTGTATTACCATGGACACATGAATAAATTGTGACACCAATAAGCAGAATAGATCACAAAAAACGGTCAACTGTGTCATTCCGCAACTCACGAAAGAAAATTGACGTGATTGTTAGAAGGGACACTTACGTCAGAAGAAACACTTTCTTCAGTTTTGCAGTTGGTGACAGTATGAAAAGCTTTGATATGATGATACTTTCATACTTTTCATGGAAATGAGACTGATAGAAATAGAAAAAAAAAAAAAAAAAACAATGAACTTGAAGAGGAAGATTCCTTTGTGTTTGTTCGTACTGCGATTGAATTAAGTATCATCCCAAAGTGAACAGAATGTAAATCAAATATGAATTACTCTTAATTTTGTCAAAATGGCAATCAATATTGAATGTTTTTTCCACTAAACTGGTTCACTTCAATAGATTTCACACTCTGGATCCATTTTTGGATCATTTCGCCACGAGCTAGTTCTGCTGATCTATTTGAAAATTCGAAATATCAAAAGAAAAGTGATAAAAAATAACAAGTCAAACCTGAAATGAGATAGTTCCAGCAGCTGGCACATCATCTGATATGTTTGCAATGTTCTTCGATATGTCTGAAAGAAGTGATAAGAGTAAGAAGTAACAAAGAAGAAGTGAATTGAAAATTTAGAAAGCAATTGAAAATATTCGAAAGTGTTCCGCACTACCACAGAGCTACGTATGTTTCCCAAGTAATCTACTTAAATGTAAGCAATTGCCTAAAGCATTAAACTGCCTGGATGAATATTGGTAGGTTAGAAGGGAAGAATGAAACGATTCAACTAAATCCCAGCCTTAATTGCCTCTTTGTGAGTCGAAATCTCAATGTATTTGAGATGAATGGATGACATCAGATCGATCGCTTCAAAGCTACTGCAACCCGAAAATTCAACGTTCCATCTTAAATCGCTCGCTGATTTTTTTACTCTCAAAGGGATGTTGTAGAAATTTGAAGTACTATTTATGGTTCACGTTACCACTATACTACTCTGCAGCAATTGCAAAAACATGGCAGTATTGAAGACCAAAAAATTTCTGCTCCTTCTCCTCCACTTTCATCCTAAGGCCTTCCATCTCCTTTAGAAGTTCTCACAATATATCACAACAAAATCATATCACTTCTACAACTCAGATCTGAAGCAATGATTCATTAAATATGATCAACCAAATTCATGATTTGAAATACTGAGTATATATAGGGTTAGTCAAAAGCATACCTTCTTTACTTCTTCCAGTATTTTCATGTACTGGTTCATTTCTAGGATTGTTGTCTCGTGAAGTACATCCAATAAAAAAAATACTTGACATTTTTTAGCCAAAAATTCGGTTGATAGATTGTCGTAGATGTTTACATCCAGTTTTTGTTAACGAATCAAAAATATACAAGCAGTTTTTGTACGGAATCTCCAACTGTAATCGGTAATAAAAAATTTCAAGTAAAAAATGTCAATGTTAAGATGTATAGCCGCATCAACAATTATTTTTAAAAACGACAGAGAAAATGCATATTAACGTGTTTATCTTGTTTCTCAATCGATTAAGCTTCGTTTCTCTTACTTCCTTTCAATTAACTTCTTCCTGTTAGCTTAATTTTTTCATTTCACTATTACCCATTATTGTTTCGGCAGTATGAGTTAACAGTTGAAACTTTTTTCACTTTTATATTGCTTACAATTAGAGCTATTAAGTAATATTTAAAAATCATTAGAATACAATACATGCAATAAATAAGAAAAACAATAAAATTGATAAACAATAACTTATAATTATCAAGAAATCTTTGAAAAGATGAGAATAAATAGAACGTGTATGTATCACTTTGTCTGAAAACTGCTAAATTTGCGATCAGTTATGGTTACAGTTACAAATTGGCATATTTTTTGCATGAAAGGATTATAGTGTGACACTTTGTGACTCGTCGAATTACGAATAGTGTTTGTATTTTCGAGTGGTGACAAAATCACGACAAAACAATAGTGGATGTTCTAAAAATAACCATACAACAACTGCTAGAATTATTTTACATTGGCGGAATACCGATCATTATTCCATAATCAGGCATGAGAATACTTTAAATTATAGCATATCAAGTCCACTATTAAATCTATGAACAAATGAAGCAATAAAATATGATAAATAATAAATACGAGACAAATTAAATGATTGTTTACTGTCTGTTATGAAGCGTTTCCCTTCTCATATTAACTAATTCTCAAATTTTCCATTATCTAAGCTGGTTTGCTCAGATGCAGGATATTCCTCCTTGTCAGAACAAATCCTCTGTTTAAGAAAGGCATTAAGCTTTGAGATCAACTAGGTGCTATATATAGGTCAATTCCAGGTCACTGCAACAATGATATCTTCGAGAGCTGCAAAGATTGAGGTAGGATGACAGTGCTGTTGTGCAGTATGTAAATGTATACGAACAATATCGTTGATGATGAAGATGATACTGCGTTGAATATAATGAATCCCTGTGTATGTATCTGAGTATATATGTTTGTATGTGGTATATGAATATATATATTTATATACATAAATATGTATGTAAATATATAAGTGGGCTCTGTGGGATAAATGTGTGTGCAGGTTCATTTCCCGCAGAAGGGACAAAATATGCATAAAATTGATTCTGCCCTGTTTTGTCCCAAAAAAAAAAAAAAAAAAAAAAAACATTATTACATATATCTATGAAAAGGAAAATTCATCGCTGTTGTCGTTATCGCTGTCTTTTGGTCTATTGAAATGAAGCTTAAGAGAAAAAATGAAGGAAACAGCAAGGGGAGATCCACTGATCGAACATTAGCATAATATACAAGCTTAGCTATTGCTTGTAACACCATCCTTTAATGTTGAGGTGGTTACTAGGCAAAGGTTTGAGCAGGCTCATAATAAATGACAACCAATTGTTCCAGTATCATGCATATAGGACAGTGCAGTAACTACTCAAAGTACTGCAATATCTCCGACATTTTCCCGGGTAACAGTTATCGAGTGAATCTGCAGTCAATAGGAAATGGCTCCTTCCGGTAAATGAACGAACCGGGAATGTGCACACTGCTCCAAACTAAAGCCATCTGGTATTTGATATTTAAGCGATGCGTACCAATCGATGGTCGCATGATGTCCTGCCACTGTTTTTCTCTCTTGACAGCATGATGACTAATTTCAATAAATTTGCCATGCGACATGATTGAAAGATAGGATTGAAATGCCTCAAGATATTA